>PVJD01009750.1:0-59670 GCA_004026545.1 Mormoops blainvillei
ACAGAGTGAAAAGTCAATGGGCCAACACTATTCAGAGCAAAGCCCCAAAGTGCCTGCCTGCTGAATAGGTTTAGAACAAGTCAGTAATGTAAATAAGGTGAGTAAAAACGTTTTGCTTAGTAAATACACGAGATTTGTGCTTTCTACCTTCCTCCTGGGTCTTGGCTTCATGAGAGGAGTTTTATAAGCCTCTTCTGGTGAATAAAGTGCCTTGACCCAAGGCCAAGGTGGGGCAGCTTTTTGTTCCATTCAGCTCTCTGGTGACCAAGGCTACGTGGAGGCTGTGAACTAATTTAATTTTCTTTACTAGCTCCATTGAGAAAAGTAATGTGCATATCAAGTCCATGCAAATGGTGGGGGCTCTCCATCTGCTTGTAAGCCCCTCTTTCACTTTGTTGACTTTGTCCCTTGATGTGCCTTGGTGGGCTTGGCTTGTGTCCTGCTTCCTCCTTAATGTAACTAATTAAGTGGCTCTCAGAGCAGCTAATCACATGGATACAGTTTCACCCAACTGGCCACACAAGGGTTAGAAAATACTCATGCTCGTGTCCTTCATGCATTTTGCTAATTGATTAACATAAAAATCTGTCTCTCTATCTCTCTACCTATCTATCTATCTCTCTAGTTGATAAATAGGAAGAATTTCTACTTAGGAGTTTGTTTTGTTGGTGTAACTCTCCTTGAAAAATAACCATGCCTTATATTCTTAGGATTCTTTGCATTTGACAAAGACTATTCACATGTACAGTGGTGGAAAGAGTCCGGAATCTACAGTTATTAACCTGGTTCAAATCCCAGTGTCGCTAGCTGCTGCTTCTGCAATGTGAAGCCAGCCATTTACCGTTTCTGAGACTCGGATTCTCCTGCAGTAATTGGAGACCATCGTTGCACAGCGTCCTTGCAGGAATGTATGAAGAATGTATTACAGAATGCCTGTGAAAATATTTCGTGAACAAAAAATGGTGTAGAAATATTTGTTGTGATTAATCTTTTCAGCCATCTCATGAGGTCACCGAGGCAAATATTTTTATTTTCATTAAAAAAGGAGAAAACTGAGCCTAGCCCACACTGGCTGGGCCCTGTCCATGTGCTTTTTTTTTATGTGGAAAGTTGCCTGAAGATGGGTTTCCTCCTCTTGGTCAGCTTCCTGGGTCTCCCTGTGTGAGTCTGTCCGTTGACCTTGGGGCCTGCCAGAAGTGCTGGAGAGCTAACATTTTAGGAATGATCCCCAATGAATGAGGGACAGGGTCGGGTGGGTAAATACCCCGGCTTCCTCCCATCTTGGTGAGGCGCCCTGAGTTGAGTTTTACTTAGTCTTTCAGAGGGTTCTGGGTGTGGGGTGGGTGGGAGAGCGGGCCGAGCTCCAGTCGCCCAGAGCAGTGAAGAGCTCACTAATGATTCCTACCCTGTTTCTCATCTCCATGAACTTGTAGTGCTTCCTGAGATCCTCCGGCCCCCCCACCCCCTCCAGAAAGCCACCTGCACCAAGGTCATTGTCTCAGATCTGATTTTGGGAGAATCCAAACAAGAGAGTGAGACTCGGCGTGAAGGGTTTAGAGATTTATGCATGGTCACATAGCCCTTGAGGGCTAGAGGGGCTTATAAGCCTTCTCTCCGAAATAAACTACCATTGTGTTGTGGGATTACACATGCAGGACCCCCAATACTTTATTTAATTTTTATGGACAGCATAGTGATTAATGAGAAAAAGAACCTCAACCATTTTCTCCTTTATCCTTAAATTTATTAAGGATATTTTGAAAAGACAGGGGCAGAAGTACACATATTTGGGTACATAGATGAAAGTTGACTAGCCCATAAAAATGGGATCTGAGAGGCAGGACTGGAGAATGTATTAAAATTAAAAAAAAAATCCGAAACCATAAATTTAAAAACAATCATTTATAGTAAGAAGAATAATAAAAGAATGGCATTCCTGCTTTGGGAAGATGGCCTGAAGTTAATCAAAGAAGGGAAGGCAAAACCATTTAAATTTTTGTTTCTGTTTTGTTTTGTTTTTTCCTTCAAGGAGAACAGCCTTCAAATGATAAAATTTGGCACTTGCTGGCTTAAGATTAAGTTGACACTTAACTTTGGGGAGGAGCAATTAAGAGCCCGTTTAGCAGTGCACGTTGCATTCCTGTCTCAGGCCCAGATACCGTTCAAGTTCAAAGGCTGCATAACTAGAAGAGATGATACCAGAATCATTTCAATAATTATTAGTTTACTCTGAAGCTTTGGAGAAGTGCCAGCAGTTCCGACCCATGAATCTATAACACAGAAACCATGAGCCAATACATCTGAACTTTGTTCTAGATGAAAACAGTCTAACGTGGATTATTAGGAGTCAGTGATTTAATATTTAGAACAAGGAATTGGCCATCGCTAAGCACCAGGAAAGGTTTGCGAAGACAGATTATTATGATTAACTTTATTTTCAATTTGTCACTGCACCATCGAATGTGGATCAGGGCGTGGTTTTGTGCACAGAATATTGTCACACATAAGGACATACGTTGACTTGTGGCTTTGTGTTGACTGGCTTTGATTTGTACCTTAAGCGAAGAGATATTCACTCAGTGGCATTCTCACCTGGTGGACTTAACACACATCATACGTGTCTTTAGGCTCCTTCTTCAAAGCAGGAGTGTCCTTTTTGCTGCCATCTGGTTGTGGAATAGTGTGGTTTGGGTGTCAGGCCTGGGCTCGTACACTGGCTCCGAGACTTTCTAAGTCAGTTATGAAATGAAACTCTTCATTTCTTCAGCTACAAAATAAGTAGGAAAAAAAAGTTAATTCATGGTGTTCTTTTGATGGCTACATGAAATAAATTATGTCAAAGCATTTTTATGGATTGTAAAGCCTTCAGGGGTGTCCAGCCCGAGCCCACAGGCTGCACATGGCCCAGGGTGCCCATGAACGTGGCCCAACACAAAATCGTAAATTCACTTAAAACATTATGAGACGTTTTTGTGATTACGTGTTGCAATGTATTTTATGTGTGGCCCAAGACGACTCTTCTCCGTCCAGTGTGGCCCAGAGATGCCAAAAGGCTGAACACCCTGCCAGTGGTAGTGATGATTGCATCCTAGTGAAGCATGTTTACGTTTTCAATCATTATGAGAAACTCTAAGTCCAGATTATATCTCTGCTTCCTTGTCGGTGTCAAAATAAGAATACAAATAAATAAAAACCCAACCCATTTTTAGATTTGGTCCAAAATTACTTGACCTGGTGGTTTTATGGAAAGGCTTCCTATACAAGGGGTCAGCAAATGATAGCCTGTGTTTTATTGGAGGGCAACCATGCCCATTTGGTGTTGTATTGTCTACAACTACATTGTCAGAGTCAGGTGCTTATAACGGAGACCCTATGGCGCTTACAAAGCCAAGAATATTTACTCTCTGGCACTTTATAAAAACAAAAAAAACTGCTGACTCCTGGCTTATACTAAAAAATGTGTATGTAATGTGATGTAGCCATATGAAACCATACTTAGGGAGGATATGTTAAAGCAAAGAGGGAAATTCTGGAGTTTACAAATTACAGTGATCACAATGGGAGTTCTAATATGACAGACAGCATGCACATTTTATCTAATACAGTTACAGGAGGGCTATTAATTTTTGCAAGCTTGTAGGCGGAGAGCATGACACGAAGAATCATGACCTGGGATCATGGACTTGAAAACATCTTTAAGGGTCAGGATTCAAGGAATGGGTCTGAAGGACCATTTGTGGGGAAAGACCCTAGAGAGAGACTGAGTGTGCTCTGGGGACTGCCTGGCAAAGATTCTCTGTTTTTAATGGAAAGATTTTCCTTCTTAATGTAAGTTCTGAAGTGGTGTTCTCCCCGATCTAATGATTTGTGAGAGCTTTGGAAATTCTCCCTGCAGCTTCCAGAAGCTACAAACCTTATGCTGCTGAAAGAAACTGCAATAATAGTTGCTTTGTGCTAACGGCCTGGCACACTGAACTTGACGTAGCCGTTTGGCTTCGTAATATTTGAGCCAGGCAACCACCTTTACTAAAATAGGAACCAAGGCCATCCTTTGCCCCAAATTTATACTGAACCCAAACCTTCTTTAGGAGTTACAGAGGAATTCAATGCATTTCTATAAGTATCACCAGGCAAGCAGACCACTCTGATTTCTGCTTCGTAGGCCAAGGCTGAATGAAGACATTAAGAAATGTATTTTGTAAGATTTTGAAACTGGCCAGAGACAGTGGTGGCCTGGATAATGCTGGGAGCTTAGCCATTATCACATTTTTAGCAGTGGGTTCTGCCTATAAGTTAGGGGCAGTAGATTGCTAAATTATAATAATAAAGGCTCCAACTCTGAATTTATTATATATTTTGGGGGGTGGGTAAGTCTTTGATTAATTTTTTAAGTACACAGTTTTGTGCCGGTCAAAATAAATTTCATATAGAGATATCTATCCACACCACTTCTCTGAATGGAGAAGGCACTGACTCGTATGAGCAGGAAACGGGCAGCTTTTGGAGTCTGTAGGAGGTGCCTCAGCCCCAGTCTAGAGAAATCGGTGCTAACCTAAGTCAAGTCTGGGTAACATGAAATTAAACCATGGAATTTGAGAGTTTGATGCATTTGTAATGATTTATGCTGACCGTTTCCAGTTTGACCCCCATTCTGTAGGCGAAAAAACTGAGGATGGTGAAGTGTCTGTGCCGTGGTCATGCCTCTAGCTTCTGGAAGAGCACAGATTGGAACCTGACCCTGAAATTGAGTGCCGTTTCCTCTACACAGAATTCCTGAGCTGATTAGAGGGGGTGTGCCTGGGAAGGAGTTCAGCTGATGGGGGACCAACGGGGAGAGCCGTCTGAGTTCAGGGGGCTGGGCCAGGGCCCGGGAAGACTGAAGCTGGGCACCGAGCTGAGGACGGTCTGATAGAGATCTGAGAGGGAAGCAAATGATGGCTGTGTCAGCAGCAATGCAGACAGCTTCATGCCAGTGACTGATTGGAAATAGTCAGTCACTTTCATTAGCAAATTCTTAGCAGGCTAAAGGTGAAAACAAATGCTAATAAACATGTCTGACATCCTAGAACCTGTCAAAACCCTGTCAGGAACGTGGCCAGTGGAGCTCCTGACAGGGAGGCAGGAGGACCGGGTGAGGTTGTTAGAGGACATGGATTTCTTTAGGGGTTGATTTTTAAATAGTTCGAATATATATCATATGTTGGGAAGTTGAATATTTCAAAAACAATCTGTATGTTATAAATGAAAACATTGCATGTCAAACTTGGTGGTTGCAGTTAAGCTAAAACAATTAATAACTTTAAAAATAACATGAAACTGCAAAGATTAAAAGTAAATGCGCTAAGTTTTCAGTTTACAAAGTCAGAAAAGTAGCCGTGAGCAAACCTAAAGGAAGCGAGACAGAAGGAAATGATACAGTAGAATCGAGAACAGAGGCACAGGGGGGAAGAGCAACATCGTTTCGGCATTGTGTCTGCAAACTGTTTACAAAGCATTGGTCACGAAAATTTTCCCCCATGTTTTCTTCTAGCAGTTTTATAGTGTAAGCTCCTGTATCTAGGACTGTGTATGATCCATTTGAGTTAAGTTTTCTGTGCGGTTTGAAGTGAGGACTAAGTTCTTTTTCTTACACATGAGTATTCAGTTATACCGGCACCAGTTATTGATATCCTTACCCCGTTGCGTTACCATGGCACCTTGATTGAAAATCAATTGACTATAAATGAAAAGTTTATTTCTGTGTCATCTATTTTTATGACATACTGTCTGGACTCTTGTGGCCTCATTGTCTTCTCAGTTATGATTGATACGCCAAAAGACAGGAGCGGTGGATAAGGAGGTCATAAGTAAGGGAATGGAAGGGGCGGCTGGCTGTTTCTTACTCTTTCTCTCTCTCTCCCCCCGAATCCAAACAGCCTAGTCCCAGAAGGGCCAAGTCTCGGACTGGCTCAGTGTCTGTTCTGGATTCCTGATAAACTGACATGGGTCTTAGGGGAAGGAAAAGGGTGGCTGTGGGAGCAGTAAGTAAAGATGAGAGATGAGGACAGGGCTTCTGGTGTGGGAGCAGGTGCCTTTTCCATGTTGGAAAGGATCAGAGGGCCATATATCTCCATGCAAATGCCTCAGGGGAGTGATGGAGAGCCCCGGTTGTGATAGTTGTAATATTTAGCATCGCATTTAACCAAGTAAGATATATCACTGTGCCAGTGAGACCCGAGTATCAGGGCTTATCTCTAATACGGTCCACAAAACCGGAACAAAACCTTTCCCACAGACACGCACCGCGCCGCGCTGCTGATCACAATGGGACCAGCAGCGAAGGTTTGAACAGGGTCCCGTGACCCTGGTCCCAGTATTCGGGGGGTTGGGAAAGATGGTCGTTTGTCTCTTCTTTGTGTCTCCTCTGTTCTCTTGGTGGTTACTGGAGGCCACTGGTGAATGGCACTGACCTGCAGACAGGAGTCCTCTGGACAAGGGCCTCCCTGCCAGGACTTTGTCTTTCCAGGGCCAATGCTGCTATATCTGCCACAAGAACGCGGCTCTATGTGTCTTTCTTTTCAGGTTTCCCTCAATTTTCAAATGAGTATAATTTTTAAACCTGCGTTCCAAAAACATTTTTTTCAGGAATGCTTTCGTACTTGCCATCCCGGTGAACCCTGTGACCGCGTGTCCTCATCTGGAAGGTCTGTTCGGAGGCGGCTGAGCAGGCCGCCAGCCCCAGCCCCGTGGCCCCTCACTGCCGCAGCTTCAATGCGTCGTCTGCCCCCGAGAGCTGAAATGAAATGTTCAGGGGCATTGGGATTAGACTTGAATGGCTTGGTCCAATCTTAGTCACCTCTCCACACACAGATATAATCTCTCACCCAGGAGAAGGTATTTGTTAGAACCCAGGGGATCAATGGAAGGCGGAGGCGGCGGGGGGTGGGGGGCTTCTCTAATCACAGCATTCCAAGTTAGAGTTAGGTTCAGTTCACTGTTTTGAGAATATGAGATAGCTGTCATGTTGGCTAGCAAAGGCTGTTGTTTGGAGAGGCCTCAACAGGCCTCTTCCCATAAGAAAGGCTCTTCCTGCTGTACTGTCCCAAGGCAAGCCTTTTTGAGGTTAATCGTCAAGTTCAAACATACAGTGATGTTCAGTTTCCACCACGGCCACCATCTGCGGTTTCTGTGCCTATGTGGGTACACTCTCTTACAGCATTGATTTGAGATTTAAAAATTCAGAGTTTAATGGCTATGTACTTTCGTTGTCTGCTCAGTACCTCTACTGCACTTCTGGGAGGTTCTCCTCTTCACTTGGGCCTGGCTCTCGCAGTAGGGGCAGTGTTTATTACGCATGCCACCACCCAGCTGCCCCCACCCCGGCCACAGCAGTGGGTAGTGATCCCGACTGGGCCAGCCATGGTGACCAATTAAGGATGAGACTCAAACAGAGCTGGATTACTTCAATTTGGGTAAAAAATATACTGTGTTGCTGTATTTTGATGGGTTCTTTGGATACGGCCATACACTGATCTTTATGGTGACAAGGCACATATGTTTTGCTAGAAAAAGCAAGAACTATGAATGAGAAGACCCCGGTGTCAGTCCTGCCCCAGTGTCACCCTGCGACTCAGCACAAGACTTCCTGAGATTCCATTTCCTCGACCATTCAAAAAGGGGTGATGGCAGCTGTCCTGGATGTCCCCAGGCCCTCAGGACAGTAAAAAGCCAACAAACAAAAAGTGACTTTACAAGTCATCAGGTGCTAGAGTGGGAAGTAGGGTGCTGTTGAGGAGAGGTGATGGCTTTTGGATTAGGTAGACCTGAGTTCAAGTCCCACCTGGGAAAATTGGGGTCAAATTGCTTACCCTCTTTGAGTTTTAGCTTCCTCATTTCTGTAATGGGCAGAAGAGCATCTATTTCAGGGCTGTAGGCGCGTCAACAACTGTAAATGAAGTTTGACTCCCCTGAGTTCTCTCTTCCTTTGTAGAAAAAAGTGGCAGTTAAGGACACTGTTCTCCCGCCAGCCCAGGAATCCGGCTTGGCTCCTGCAGTGAGGAGGGTGAAGGGGGTGGGGGACTGGCTGTCTGTTCGCCTCCATGTTCCCATGAGCCTTCACTTTGAGGGCCTCCTCTCTACTTCCGTCCTCTTGCTGGGGTTTCTCCACTATCATTGGACTTCAGATGTGCATACGTTTATTTGAAATTGTCGTGGATCGTTTTAGGAGTCTCCCGCCTGACTTTATCTATATCCTTCTGCCCCCATTTAGCTCTTCACATCTCCTGTTTTGTTTGCATGTGCACATCATTTATCTTCTTATCAGATGGCTTGTTTGGGTAGAGATTTTGACAGATGTCTTATCTCTTACGTTCATCTTGGGTTTCCCAGCTTTGCATTATGAAGACTCTTCAGGTACTAGACATGGTTTTTTTTTTTTTTTTCCTTTTTCATTTTCTTTTCTTTTTATTTCCTTTATAAAGTGATGTCACCCCCGTTTTTTTCCTCTGGCCTTGCACCAAAGTTTTCCTTCACCTCTGGGTTAAATGTTGTCATTGTCAATTGTCCCATGCCATTTCCAGAATGTACTCTGGCTCCTTCCCAGGCAGTCTTTGTTCTCACTGGCTGTCCACCACTGAGAGCCCATGAGCCCAGTGCTCTGCCCATTCCCATGAGGCATCTCCAGCTCACAGCCATTGCAGGGGACGCTCCTTTTTCTCCTGGGACCACAGGTTGATTTTACCAGGAAGGTGTCTTAGGGAGAAGTGCTTAAAGGAGAGAACTGCCTGCCACAAAAAGAATAGGATATCCTATTCAAGTGGGATAACATGTATAAAGCACCTTAAAGTGGCTGCCACATGTTATGTGTTTAATAATTAGTATTGTTCAATACTGGTGTCTTGTGGAATGGTATTTGGAGAGGTTGGGTTGGGATTATCTTGCAACATTTGGAGACTATGTAACTTCTTAATACTATGCTGATCTAATCACATGATAGTTCAAGCTCAACTGTAGGAATGGAGTAAGAACTAGGACATGATGCTGGAAATAGAAAAAGGAATGTTTGGCCCAGTGTGATTTTTGATCATTTGGGGGCAGAATCACCACCTCACCTTTTGGAAGACATGGTAAATTTTCGTACCTGCTTGTAATCCCTCCTTTTTCCTTATTACTTTTAACTAAAAGTATGCACAAACGTCCTACTTCTGTTTTTTTTTTTAAAGTTTACTGATCACCTTGAACTTGATCTAAAAGTGTTAGAAATAGAAGTATTTTCCTCTGCTCTATTTACATGGTATTTATTTCTTTCCTGTTTAAATTTGTGCTTTTGCTATTGTGCTTTTTACGGTCTGATTTGCATTTCTGGTACATCGTCTGTCCTTTCTCAGGGACTGTGGGTTACTGGAAATCAGGGACCACGTTTGGATCCTTGCATCTCCCTCAGAGCTAACGTAGTGCCTCATACGTAGCAGGCATTCTTTAATGTTGAATAAATTAAAATAAATTCTCTGTGCCAAGATTAAGGACCAAATGCCAACTAATGTTCAAGGTGAGGGAATAATCCACAATTTTACAGAAACACAATTTTTTTATTTACGAAAGCTTCTGCTCGCACCAGTTTTATGGATTCGAGAGAGCAGATTAATAAATATTCAGGAATGTCATGAGCCAGTTGTTAAACCATTTGGAAATTGACATTGGCTTTGCTGGGACTCCTCACACCATGGGAATCCGCACAGGCTGGGAATCAGGGCTGTTTGTTTCTTTGGAGAGCCAGTTTTCCAGCACCCCACTGACAGTAACCTCAGCAGGGGGTCTGGATTCCTGGTAAAAATGGCAGACCTTGAGGAAATAGCTAAGCATTGGCCGGAGCCAAGGTTTTCCTGAGCAACCAAACTTTGCAATAGAAAGTCTAACAGAAGTGCAATTCATGAATTGTCAGTGGGGTGATGAGACAGCTTTTGAAACCCTAGGGGTGAAGGCTTATGGGACAATATGCTCAGAACGCCTTCATGAAGAAAGGTTCAGGCCTTCCTCAAAAACAAAAACAAAACCAGGCCCTCGCTGAAGAAAGCAAGACAGACAGCTTCTCCCGTGCCATTTCACCAAATGACAAAGTGAGTTCATGGTATTTGTGGGCATTAAGATCTCTATTGTGATCTAGCGACTCCAAATACTTAAAACTATTTTCTTTCCCTGGCACAGACATTATTAAGTCTATGGCAGTGTTAAGGAGCATTAAAAAATATGATGTTAGAAAGTATATTTAAAGTTATGCAAAGCATATGTAGGGCACATCAAAATAAAATGGGGAAATTCTAAACCACTTCTCATTTTCTAATTTCTAGCGCAGTTAATGACGCAACATGTGAGTGCTTCCTCGGTGGCCCTTATCTGCAGAGCCTGTTTAAACATTTTTCTTGTTATCATACCTGCTCATTCATTAACATTTCCATAGACCTCTGTATTCATAAAACCCTTCAAATGATGGAAAAAGAAATACTAGTCAAGTCCATATAGATTGTGAGACAGTTCTAAGAGAATGATTAGAAATTGATTTCAAGGCGTTTTGGAAAAGGAATCAAAGTATCTTTCATAAGGTACCAGAGTTGTATGTAATCTGAATATAACAGAATAGTATTGGGCTTAATTTTATTTTAAAAATCTTTGAAGATATTTCATTACGCATAAATATGGTATTTTTGGCGAAAAGGCTTCTGGCATCCTACACTGGGTTTGTGAGGTCCACCAGAGAATTCTGGGGAGGCTGGAGTTGCCCAATTGATACAAAAGGTTACAGGAATACGTGGCACGTAGCTCGCATATGGAACTGCTCTTGACTGTTGAAAAGCACTAGGCCAGGACACTCAATCACCCCGTGGAACGATCTCGAGAGATGTTTTTCTGGCTCCCCGCAAGTGCTCCTCGCTTTTCAGCAGTCCACCATGTGCGTACAATTAACCACATGCTACAATGGCTTCTTATGTAAATGGAGTCCCTTAGCGTGATAGTCCTCCCCACATCCTCGCAGCCTCCTGGTGAGAATTGCTGCTGGTCTCCACTTATTTGAACAGAAGGTGTGAGTTTAAAGCTGTGAACCAACGTGCCAGCAATATATTAGCTGTCTGCAGTCATGTATGGATGGATGCTTGAGTTTCTCGTGGGCTGCGTCTGGCCTCCGAAACCGATTTCACAAAATGCTAAGTCTTCACCAAAGCCTGCTTGGGAAGGTCGAACGTGTTCTGAACAGCTGTCTCCGCAGAGGTTCTCAGATGAGCTTTTGGTTTTCACCTGGTTGTTTTAGTGCAGTGCAAGTCCAACCACGCTCGCCTCCTTGTGAGGATACTTGGAGCAAACTTCTGCTGTTAGAGACTCAGCCCTGTCTTGCCAATGGGATGTTTCCAACGAGGAGACATAGCGGCATTCAAACAAGAAGCCGAAGCTGCTCGAAGACTAACTTGTCTGTAGGAGAAAGAACAACGTGGTGGTGATGGTGGCGGTTGTGATGATGAACATTGATTAAACACAGATGCCACTGTAGCTCATCATTTAATCCTCACAAGAGCCTGTGAGGTAGGTACTATTTTTATGTCCGTCTTGCCAAATGAAAGCAACATGTCCAAGGTCGTATAACTGGTAATGGGGGATGCAGGATTTTCAACCCAGCAGTCTGAGTCTAGAACCTTCCTCTTAACTATTATCCTTAGATACCTGAAATGGTCCTTTGCTGTGAGGCACCAGGAATGACAGGGACAGCCTCTGGGGCGATGTGCCTATGTTCTCCGAAAGCTAGACCTCACCCCAATGCTAACCCCTCTTTTTCCTTGGTTCTATACCTTACCCAATTTCATACAGGCATGTTCAGTCATACAGAGATCTTTTACTTGTTTGGTTTTTGTAGTAGGCTTAGGGTTTCCGCACGTAGCATATAAAAATACAGGGTGCCACCTAAATTTGAATTTCAGATAAGTGACTCATTTTTCTAACATATATCCCCAATATTGCATGGTACATACTTATATGAGAAATTATTTGTTGTCCATTTGACACTGCAGTTTCGGTGGACTTCCTGTATTTTATCTGGCAACCCTGAGTTAGCTGAGCTTCAAACCTGAATACCAGCACCATAAAAATCATTCAGTCCTCTCATAGAGATGGTAGGAAAAAAAACCCCAACACCTCGCCTTAGGTTTGTCAGGTTGGGGATGAAATGCTGCTCAAGTTTGTCTTGGAACTGAGTTAAACAGATCAGGGGTAGGGTGGCGCTTGTGTGTTTCTATCAATCACAGTCCTACTCCCCGGTGTTCTCCAGGTCGTGTTGAGAGTTTGGGGCGGTGTGTTTAGAGCACAGATTATTTTACTTTGATAGCTGCACAGCCCTAGAAACCTGTCACTTAGATTAAAATAAAATCCCTAAATGTTGTTTTAATGATGTGAGCCCCACATTGCAAATGGTCCTCTTTGCCGTGGCCTCTAAAATCAAGTAATCGACCCTGACGCCATTCAGCTGGGGACACATAACTCATGTCACGGTCAATTATCTCTTCGTGGACTTGAGCACAGTGGGAGCCATTGTCCACATACTATGGGGGTGCAGGGCCCACGTATCTGCAAGGGGGCCTCACCTGTGACTGAATGGCCAAGCCTCATTTATCTTTGCATACCCTGTACTTAGCCCCATGCCCGGCACTTTTTTATCTATAACAAACGCTTGATGAGCACCGACTCTGTGCTGCATGTGGGGTCCCAGGGGGCAGTGACTTAGGTCCTGCCCCTATTCTCATGGAGTTACGGGTGGGAGAAGGTGTTCAATAGAGAAGCAGAAGTACACTCAGTACTGGGATCCATGGGTTTCTTGGCTACTTTGTAATAGATGAGGAAACCGAGGCCCAAGGACTGTAACCACATTGGCAAACAGGGCACTGGGGCCTGGAAACCAGTTTTCCCATTTTTAGCCCCTGAGCAAGAGACTAAACTTCCCTTTGCCTCAGTTTGCTCATCTGTAAAATGGGGATAACACTGCCACCTAGACTATAAGCTGAAAATGAGATAATGGTCTAGAGACTGAAGAGCCATGTGACTATGTCGCTATGTGACTGTGAAGGACATTGCTCAGAAACACAGAACCGAGTTCTCTCAGGTGAGCACTCCCGGCTACGGAGACAGCTTCGGACAGTGGAAGCTGGCGGCCTGGGCTCTTGCTCAGGCTCTTCCGTTTACTGACCGTGTGACCTTTTGCCAGCATTTAACCTTCCTGTGCTTCGGTTTCCTCATCTGTAACGTGAAGGCCATCTGGGTCCCTGCCTCAGATGATTACTGCGAGCACCAATCGAGCTATAACAAGCAGCCATCAAAAGCAGTCCGTAGCGTTATTTGTAATCAGTAACCATGGCAACGCCTGGGTGTGGGGGGTAAATTTGTTGTCTTTAGGCTGTTAAGGCAAATTGCCCACCTAATACGCATCCTTCCATTTCAACACAGAGAGATTCATTTTAAGAATATAGCGAAAAAGATATAAATCCCACTGCCTGTTTCTTGAATAATTATCTGGTCAAGGGATGTTTCTATGATCATGAACTTCGATCAGAGACTTCTGGGGACCCCACAAATAAAAATATCAGCAGTGTTGAATGGAGAGAAATGGAAAACTGATTTATTCATTCCTGGTCAATAAAGCAAGCACGCAGTAGCTGGATTATAAATACCCTTGCAAAGGGAGATTTACAAGGCATAATATTGGAAGACAGATTTATCCCAGTTGAAAGTGCACTGCTGTTGAAGCAAGTTCAGTGGCATTTATAAGATGAGGCCCTTGACTAAGAAGGACTCAGAGGCCCTGGCGAGTCAGGCTCATACGGTTTGCTCAGCACAAGTTGGATTTGCATCTTCAGGAAGGCTGGGCAAGGCGTTTTCTGAAAACACTGCAGGGAAAGGAAAGAAAATGGCCCGAGGCAGGGTACATCAGCTTTGTTTGAAACTTCCTTTCGCTCAGGACTGCAGGGTTTATAAATCAAAATTATGTGTCCAGTGAGGAAATGGGAAGTAAAACTGTTTCCAAACGAAAAAAAGAAAAGAAAGCAAGTGATTCATTTTGGCCTAAATAATTGAAAACGCAGAAAGTTCAAGCATTCCTGGCTGCCTGGCCATGAGCGTACCTGTCACTTTGCTGTTGTGAGGCAGGCCCCGTGATGGGGACCGGGAAGAAGGGCCATCTATCTCTGTAAATCTTTAAACTATTTGGTGAAATCAGTTGGAGCCCAGTCCTTGGCTACTTACAGGATTTCGGACTTCCTCTTCATATGGGGCAGAATCCAAATGAAGCAGCATGGTTATGTTTATTTTGTGCCAAAGAAAGAAAGAGAAAGAAGGGAAAAAGGAAGGGAAAGAGGGAGGGAGGGATGGAGGGAGGGAAGGAAGGAAGAGCTAAGAAGAAAATGGGTCCAAGAGGTAACTTCTCTGGAGATACAAAGTCAGATTTAGAAGTTTCACACTGGAATATCTGTTGGGCATTTGGTTGACCTCCAGGGCTGAGTCACTTCTGGGTACAGGACGCTGAGTGACAGAGACTTGAACAAAATGTGGAACCTGAGCTTGTTTATGGCCTTTGGTGGTGCCACTAGTCAGGTTAAGCCTTACACAGTTTCTTGTGTTTAAGGAGAAAATTCAGCAAGAACCCAGGGAGTGGCGTTTCATGATTCCTCAGGCTTTCCCTCCTAGGAAGCCCAAGAACACTTAAAAAGATCCATTCTTACTATAACACACAGCAGCGAGAGTTCAGTGACATAAGAGAAGGCAGCACAATGGGTGAAGAAGGCAAAGAAGGGGGATTTTTATTTTTATTTTGTTATTATTATTTGGCTCGGGGAATAGAGGAAGGCTTCTCGGGGGAAGTGGCTTTGGGCTGAGCCTTGACATACACTACAGAGGCTCCAGAATCCAGTCAGCAGTGGGGCTTACAGGATGAAGAGGGTGGAGAGGAGTGAACTCTTTAGTCATAAAGAGTATTTATAAAAAGAAGAGTGGTGGCTCTGATAAGTTAGATAAGGACCGAGTTCTAAATATGTGTTCATTTCTGATATGAATGGAGATGAAAAGCCCCTTGTTCTTCTCTCACACCACTTGATATATTATTACTCAGAGAGTGGAGCCTTCGTCCTCTGCCCCAAAGATGTAATTGTTTCAAAATTTATACATATTAGGCTCAGGATGGAAAGGAAGTAGAAAGATTGTGTCATATTACCCATTATTCTATGGATAAAGTGGCTGAGTCACAGGGAGAAGAAAGGACCCATTAAAAGGTCACAAAGCTGGCTAGCGGCAGGATTGGAGCTAGAACCTTACACTTCCAATTCCAAATTCAGGACTTTCCCCCAGACACTACCCTCCAGGGGAAGGTGGAGATCACTTGGTCAGTAAGTGGAAGGAGTGCTTTGTATGCTTACGAACCAAATAAGGAAACTGAAAAGTAGCTACAAGACCAATGCCCAGCCACGCCTGTGCAGGGCTCAGCAAAAACTGAGAAGGGAATTAAAACATGCAGGCTTTGACATATGAGGTTAATTTTTGCAAAAATGGTCTCCCCTAATCAGGAGTGAAAGAGAAATGTTATTTTCTATAAGCAGAAGAAGACAAGTTTTTTTTTGTTTGTTTGTTTTTGTTTTTAAGTTTTAATACCTGGGGGACACCATGGGAATAAGATGGTGATAAAGTGTAGTTAGTTGATTTGTTTCTTATTAACTGAACTTAGTCAATTCACAGAATCTACCAGTCAAACAAGAGGCAATGAGGCGTAGTCTCACTTAAGAGCTGATTTCTGATTGGATACGTTTAGGTGTGTGCCTACGGTCTGGGAGAGGATGGGTACCTAGACTGAGGGCTCCCTGAGGTCAAGGTTTGTTCGTCTCTATGTCCCAACAACGAGTAGCATGTCACATTGCAACCTTCAATGAAAGTTCTTCCGTGGATGGCTGTACTCCTAGATAATTCTGTGTCGCGCTACAAGTTCTTGTTCTTTCACTCCTTGCCTGATGAAATGAGGATGGTGACCAAATCCCAACCTGAGGTTTGCTAAGATATGTGATGTGATTTTCCCAAAACAGGCCTCGGGGTGGATGAGTCCCCCAGCTGGGCTGAGGGCCCCACTGCAATATAGATTAGATAGCATTTCTTTTTTAGAACTGGTTTAATCAAGTGCAACTTCCCCTTTCCTAGTCAGGGACGAAACAAGCTGGAGCTTTGGCTTTCTAATTTATCAACCAGTAAATTACAGCAGCAAAGGTCTTGTGTAGGCTAGGGATTTTCCAGACAGAGAGAAGAGGCTTCTGGGGGGCCACGCATAGCAGATTAGATATGTGACTCATGGTTTGGGTAGAATTACATGTGAACTTGAAAAGGTCAAGCAGGGAAAGGCTATTTTCCATAAAAATAAATAGAAATTTTAAAAGCTCTTCTCCACACAACTGGAATTTCAAATGCTGCTATTGAATTTTTAAGCAGCGGACATATTAATTTGTATAAGTAAGACGTAAGGGATAACTAAAGAAATGGAAAATAGGACCCATTTAAAAAGCACAGACAATTAGAAAATAAAGCAGAAGCAGCTTAAGAGATCTAACTTTCACATAGCTCACAGATTTTTGTTCAAGGAACTGTCATTTCTCTTTCTAGTCTAATATTCTATGTAGTTTATGTTAGCAGAAAACAGCAATTTGAATATACATTTTGTTTTTCTAGCTTTACGTCCATTCTGAACTCGAAACATTGGCATGTGTAACTACATGATGGTTAAAGGCATTAAATAATCACCCACTTGACTGTGAATTAGAAGAAATATTAAAATCAGGCATATTTGAAAATGTTATGTATTTGCATAGCAACATATAAAGAAGAGCCTGTATTAGAAAAGAATTCTTAGTAAAGGTAGAAGAGGTGACTGGTGGCTGGAGGCCCCTTCCAATGCAATGAGTCTAATGACTTTGGAAGAGAAACGTAAACGGGAATACAGTTCACGCCTTCTCCAGTGGCTCTTTGCCCTTCTTGGTTGGCATTTTGGATATGCACGTCATTTGCACAGAGGGAACCCTTTCCTCTGCTCTGTCACTCCACCTGCAGGGCCACCTCCCCACAGCAGCACGCTCCAAGCCTTCCGGCGTGGTCGGTAGGGCTCTGCACCCAGTGGGCAGGAGTGAGGATTAATGCAGCAAAGGCGACGGACTCTCTGATTTGGACCAGAAGACACGCCAAACAGGCTGGACCTTGCCTAGGAGTTCTGGAATGCCCCTCGGACAGGTCTCAGATGTGACCCCTGTCCACAAGGGAGTGGAACAGAGCCAGAGTCTGAGGCGTCTGGAAAGAAAGGATGAAAGAGTTAATAAAGGGGCTGCAGACCAGACCGTTCTCAGCTTAGAGCTGGAGGGAGGAGGCCGTAGGCCTTTCTGGACAGATCTGGGTTTGAAATGTTTCATGGTTTTTCAAAGAAGCCCGAGTAGATTCTGAAGAGGCCCCTGCATGCCATGCGGGGTAGCAAGCAGGATGCAAGCCATGGTTGCGCCACTGGGAAGCTGTCATTGTAAGGTCTGCTTTGGTCTTATTCCCTTCCTTTACCTTAGAGGAAAAAGATGATGAAGCCTCCTGGGGAGGTGGTATCGTGACCCCTTCATTTGAGTTGCAGGATGTTAATACTGGAAGGCTATGGGGATGGGGAAACTGAGACCAGAGAGAGTTTACTCAGAAAGTCGGAACAAAAACAGTGCTACTTGGATTTCCTCGGTCCAGAGTTTGTCGCGTGTATTTTTCCTTTTCTTTCTTTCTCTCTCTCCCTCCCTCCCTCCCTCCTTCCCTCCCTCCCTCCCTCCCTTCCTTCCTTCCTTCCCTCCATCCTTCTTTGCCACATTGCTCTGAGAACTCTTTGCTTGCCCTTAATCTTTATCCTGTTTTCACTCAGTCTAGGGATTCTTGTTTTTTTCCCTCCTAAACCACAGTGTGTTTGGGTACTCATTGTTTTTTCGGTGGGTTTATTTTGTCCTGCCCTGGCTCTTCTGGGAGAAAAGCTATTCAACTAATCTGCCACTTAGATCCTGAACAGCCAACCCTCTTAGATTAGATGTGACTCATCAGGGGTCACTCCAGCCTACGTTTTCCCAGAGGGAAGAGGCACTCTGTGAGGTGGCCCAACGGTAGTGGGGAAGAGGTACACAGGGGACTCCAGGGACTGTGATGTATGATGATATTTCTGAAGAAAGTCAAAACCATTTGGAGACCAGGTTTTGATGAATTGCAGGAAATGGCGGGTTTGCAACCATTCCAGGTTCCCAGAGACTGATTGTCATCGGGTGACGACAAGAATTTTAACTAGAATGTTAGGGAAGCCCAAGGCCGGGACTCGGCCAGAAGTGTTGTGCTTGGGTCTCTTGTTATAGAGCATTGCCCCTGGGGAAAGTGCTTAAAGTCGTTTGCAACTTACCTGAGACTCATTTCTAAGTTGTCTGCTGAGGCCAAGAATTAACAGAAAGGGGGAAAAAAAAACCTCGCACAAAATACTTTGCCATGAAGATGGAAAATACTCACACCTCCCCTCTTCTCAGGGGACACTTTCTCCAAGAAAACAAACCCTCATTATAGAATCATGAACTTGGACACAAGGCTGCTCACAAAAGGACCAACGTTTCTTCCTGTCTGTCCATGGGCCTCCTCCCTTCAGTCACCGCTACTGCTGGTCAAGAAGCAGCAGGGACATAACCGACCACTTTTAATCTCTTGGTGGGAAACCAGTTAATACCAAGATGACATATTTACAGCTGAGCTGATGGGGAACATTATCCCGCCGTAGACTGTGATGACTTCGTTCCGTAAGAACAGTCAAGGGCAAAGCTAACAGCTAAAAGGAGCAACAGTGAACCAGAACTTGGGGAGGAGTCTGGCACCCAATGGTTTTCTCCTTCTTCTGACCCTTTGAAAATGACCCAATCCCTGAAACTCTCATTATATCATTTCGAGGGTGTTCGTGATCTCTGCCATTTCCTTGGTAAGTTCTTCTCCATCTGCCTCTCTGTCAAGCCTGGTCTTGAGGACGTAGTCCATACGCCATACACATGTTGTAAATCGATCTCCTCCTTTCAGGTGGTAAATCCAAAGATAGGATTTTGTAGGACAAAACCAGGTCTTCCCCTTTGAACACAGTTATTAAATTACTCAAAGCCCGAGATATTTTTATAAAAGCCTGTAGAGTTTTAATAAGGCCAGCTATTTAGGAAGTGGTGACAATGTGCAATCTGCAGAAAGGGGAAGCTTCAGAGGCGCTGTGGTAATAATGCAGTTACTTAAAGAACATTTAAACTACAAATATCTCTGTGGTTTTTTATTTGGTTCCATGCTACAGTCACTCTGAGAAATTTCTCAAACCTTGGCTAATCACTTTAAAACGTAAGCTTTAGCAAATGATTACACTTCCCCAATTGCCCTGGTCCTTTCAACCCCTGCCCGCCGTCCTCCTTTTGTTCTTTTTGTATTTGGTAAAGGTAATCCGATGCCAAGAAGAGCTATTGAAGAAAATTGAATTTTAGCAAACATATGGGAAAATAATAATTGTAGCTCTGAAGCTGCAGTGAAGTTTCATCTATTGATACGGATAAAAGCTAACACACAGTGAAAATGTAGGGGAGTCACTTCTTTTGAAGACCGAACATGGTGTCCATTGAAGTCATGACATGTGCTTAGCTGGTGTGGCTGGAAACACAGAACTTACTTAGAGGGACCGAGACCCTTGTGGTTCAGTGTGTGCTGAGTCATGTTAGAAGAAGCAGCTGGTCATGTGTGTGTGCACTTGTGTGCTTTAACCTAATTTGTACGACATTCACCTTCCTCAGCGCCTCTTCATTTGGATGATCGTCGACCTAATGTGGAAATCTTTTGTGCAGCCCGGTGCTTGTGTTGTGGTGACAACATAGGGAATCCGTTGACTTTCTCAGGGTGTCAAAGTCAGGTCCGTGACCAGGAGAGACACTGATGTGAATGACAAGGGCAGCATAACTATGACTTTCTGAAGAGGAGTGACCCAGTGGTTTGCCTGGTCTCACCTTGACCAAGGTCAGCAGGAGGCTGTTAGCTGCTTCATGTGCGTTAATCTCGTTTGACCAACTGGATTATGAGTGTCTGGAAGGCAGGGGCTGTGCCTTATACTTTAAAAATTTATGGCACATCTTAAAAAAAAAAATCTTCCTCTGAACCTGACATGTAATTAAGATATACTTGATGAGTTAATGAAAGACAGCTTCAGGCTGGAGACTCTACAATTGGTATATTGTCACAAGCTCACTTTCCAAAGGGTCCAGGCTTAAGTACATTCATTATGTCCTGGGGCCTTCTCCCCATAATACTTCCTTCTCAGGTGTACCCCACGGTGAATCTCCCACCACCCACTACAAGAGATTTATGCTCCTGTGTTTTATATAGTGGGCCAGTGGCCGCTAAATGAGACCGTCAAAAACAGAATCTTTATCCTCCCTGCTTACCAGAGCCCTGAGCTGAATGGCCTATGGCACCCCTTACACTGATGTGCGGCTGTGTACTGAGTGAATACAGTTCTTTTAAATTCATTTTGACAATCATTATAGTTGACATATTTTAAGTACTTACTATGTGCGGTGGTCCAAACCTGGCATGCGACATCATTTTTCTTCCTTATAACACTCTTTAGGGGAGGTATTGGTGTTTGTATTTTACAAGGGAAGAAACTGAGTCTTGGGCTAGGTGAGTCATCAAAGTGGATCATAGCTAGAAAGTAGACAAATCAGGATTTGAACTCAGGTCTCTCTGGCTCCAAAGCCTATGTTCCTACCACCAAACAGACTGCTTTTCTAAAGAAAACAACATTCAGTTTATCGTAGATATATTAGTACATATCTACTGCTTAAAGAGGTTGAAGTTGTAAAGAATTATTCTGGCTGCCGTCATGTGCAATTCTTAGAATTCTTTTAATGGACATACGGTTTTCAATTTTACAAACAGCCATATCTTTTTCCATCTCATTTTGTCCTCGCAATAGCCTATGGGTATATAAGGCTTAGGTAATCTGGATTCCAGACGCATGTGGTAAAAACGAGGTCACAGAAAGGTAAGTAACTTGTCCAAGGTCATCCTGCAGGAAAGTGGTGGAGACTTTGTAAAATCTTACGGGTCTTCCCACTCTTCACCATTACATAAACAGCCCCCTGTGTAAGACCATTGGCCCATGTGCCTGAAGACTGATTGATACAGGCCCGTTGTGAGCCCTTAGGGCCCAGCACATCAAAAAGTCATGGAGAAGCCTGCCTCCCCTTCCGACACTCTGCGTATGGCTTTAATGCGACTCTCAGTGCTTTCCCTCCTCAGTGAGACAGTTCATAGCGTTGTTCTGCATGGATATGAGAACGTGGAGCTCGGGGGGTTGCAGTTCCAATAGCCTCAGCGTTTCTCCACGTCCTGTTGTTGGGATCACGTCTTCGAGGCCGCAGGAGGCTCCTAAGCAACCTGGAGGGGAAACAGGTTCCCTGACTGTTTTCACAGTTGTGCCTTAGCCGATGGTTTGCCTACCTCGCTGCCAGGGAGGATGAGCTGTGCCCTCCCCGCCCACATTTCCACTACAGCTCTGAGTGGAATCCGCAGAGGCCGAGGGGACTGCTGACGTCTACCTAACAGTGGGTGGCAGGAACTCAGAAGTTTAATCCCAGACCTGTTACTAATTTCCTGGATGGCTTTTGGTCCGTCCATTAATCTCTCTCTATCATCGTTTCCTTCTCTGGAGGAGATAGCAAGAATAATGGGATGGTTTGTACATTAACACATTTACGATCCTGGTGTGCTCTGCAAAAGTAGGGTTTTCTGGAAATGCTCAGTGGTAGAAAGTAAATCAAAAGAAAACCAGTTTCTTTCGCTCTAATATGACAGATTGACAGGATCTGTCTTTTTGCGACTGCCATATTTGGAAGTTAGAACTGAGGTGGATAAAGAGCTGAGGGGTTTACTGTCTGAAAAGCACTGTAATTTCACATGCTCAGTCCTGAGGTATCTAATAATAATCACAAAGGTACCTTAAAGTGAGGATGAGTACATGAGGGAATTTTCCTCATATCAGGGCTAATAAAATTAAAATCTCATATTTTCTCAAGAGGAGCATTTTCATTATTCATGGGGAATGTGAGGCTGGGACTGGTCTCATTAGGACTTTGGCTGGAAGCACTTAATTTTTTTATATACAACAGAACATTTCGGTTATGAATTTTACAAATATTTTACTGCATCAGCGTGACTTACATGAGACCAGGGAGGACAGAATACCCTCGAAGATGTCATTCTGGATGAACTGCATTGCATAGTCTCTAAGAAATGTCCTGGCCTATTTCGTTTCTCTAAATGCTTCAGCCTCCCAGGAAGAGACGGGAAAGCTCTAAGGGGAACTCAAATCATGTGCGCGATGATCTTGTGCAAAATAGAATTAAATGTGGTTGAGTTATAAAACTGCAGTCCAGTCCAACCTCGTTTTTAAGATGTAATTCTACAATGTCCATGCACTGGCTTGTTTTTACTCTTTGGCATTTTCTTTATTCAGGGACGATTGTTTTTGACATTAGAACTGGGAGAAAAAACAAATAATCAAAAATAGTTCATTTTTTAAAGGAACCAGACAAGTCCAGTGGTTTTTCCTTGTAAGGTAAAGTAGAGTGTCTGCCTTTTCAATGAATTACTAGTCAGCTGGAGCTAAGTGGGCCATGTGTGGTTATATGAGAAAATATAATCTAAGATAAATCTGGGGAAAGTCTTGAGCAGATAGGTTGCCTTTAAAAGGGCATTTTGCAAAGCACTCACAGTGTGCTTTCAAAAATCTCCCATAATGGAAAATGATGTGGAGAGTTTTTGTCAAAAAACTTAGATATTGCATGATAGGTTATGTGAAATGTAGCAAATGCAAGAGCCCTTTTTGGAGTTTATTTTTGTCTTTTTCTATTGACTTATAAAATGCATTAAAAGCAACTTAAGTTTATGTTGTGGAAAAAACTGATAAAAAAACATTAAGACAACTGAGAAAGATATATAAATATCCATTTTGAAATATAAATTTGTGAATATATCATTTCTACAAAGACATCAACGTGCCATTTAACTGGGCTTGATCCGCAATTAAAAGACACATGCCTGCAGTAGTGATTAAAAGCATATCAGTAACACACCCAATTACTTTATGGTTTAAGTAGTTCACATGTGTTTTCAAAAATAAATGACCTAGAATGCTTATTTCAGGTTTAATATTAAGCAAATATATGGAAGTTTGACTTTACCTTTATTTCCAAAACTTGAACAGTTAATTTTTATACATTATTAAAATGTGCATTTTAAAAACACAAAATCCATAATAAACACTTGATTTAATAAATATTAAATTCTTTCATCATTTGTTTTAAATAAGTCAGTTCAACTTACTATTTTCCAAGCCATTTATCTATAAATCATTTCTAATCAGTATAACCAAGAATCTCGGGTAAGATGCTAACGTGAACTTCTGTGCAGTGCCCCACAAAGCTCCCCATTGAGACTTGGAACGTTGTGGGAGACATCCAGTTTAGAATCATTTAAATAGATTTTTCCATGTAACTTCCAAATAGCAAATGCCCTCTTATGAACTATTTCTGGTTATTGTGGTCTAGGTTATTCAGATTTATCTTCTTGTCAAAAGCAATAAAAAGTGATAGATCTTTGAAGCGCTTATAAAAAGAGAGAGAGAAAATTCCAGGTCAGTTTATAGGTGAAAGTCAGCATCTAGAACGGCAGGGAGAATATCGGCCGCTCAGGCTGGGTGCGCCCTTACAGTGCTTGCCAGCGCAGCACGCTCGGATTTTGGGTCAGTGGCTAAGTGAAGCAAGAAAGGCAGAAGTAAAGGTTTCGCGTGTGCTGAGCACTGGGAATTTTATAGGATACCCTCCCTAATTAAGCAAGAGTGCCAAGGGCTGTGAGTCGTACTTAGAGCTGAACCCGAACTAACCCCCCACTCTTCCCTGTAATGGTAGGAAGTGTAGAACTGACTTCACTGGTGCTGAGCATAGCAGAAGAAGAGAAGGAAAAGGAAGAAAATAACTAAGGCTGATCCCCGAGATGACTACAGGCCAGCACAGAGTTATACCCCGGACACATATAACCTGGGTGAACCCTAGAACCTCAAGCCTTGGTCTGAGGTGGTCGCTGTCTGGAAGTGTCCCAGATGTCTTGCAGAAGTACATACAAAGCCTCTGTGGTGGAGGGAACTACCCATCCAGGTGGCAGGTTAGTTTTCAAGTGCAACGAGCTGCACGTACTCAAAGATAAGTAGGCACCCAAGGAAACGAGGCCATGAGTAAAGAGCTAGCACAAACAACAGGCCAGATTTTGGAATTATCAGCCACAGATTCTAAAACAACTATGCTTAAAAAGTTTAAACGCTAAACAAAAAGTTTGAAACTATCTACAGGAAATAGGAGACCATAAAAAGTGACAGAGAAAGATTTAGGGTTTTAGGGTATCACAGTGTAACTGAAACCCACTAAAAGGTCAAAATGACATTGCTGCTTACGCCTGGAGCTTCTTCTGTGGTCTTGATCAGCAATATGATTCTCAGCAGGGTTAGTGTCTTTGTAAACCACAAGGGATCAGGTAATAGAGTAATATTGCCTGTATCTGGTCTACAAGATAGTCATCTCAGCTAGTCAATGAAAATTATTGTGCGCCGCTCTTCCTCACATAATACAAACTTCCCAACAACCAAAAGCAAACTGAGCTCAGTTTAGTGGTTTCTGGTTCATAGTAAGTGGTTATATAAATAACTACTATTTTGTTTTTCACCCCAGAGGACATTGTTTTTATACTTATAGCAGAAGAGTCTCCTGCATGGATGAGATAGTCTTATAAGGTAGTCTTTTTACAAATGTCCCTTAAAATCACAAAGAAAGACTAAGTTCTGCATTTCTGTCATTGAACAGTCCATCTTCTTTGAGTGTTAACTGTCTCTGGATGTTTTTTGAACATCAACATCAGAGTGTATTTTCTGAGTATGTCTATGCACATGTGTATGTGTATAGGTGAATGTATGTGGCATACCTTGTGTGTGGGGGTTTACATAGGAGTGGCATATGATTGTGTGTGTGTATGAGTATGTACGTGAGTGTGTGTGTGTGCATGCATGTGTGTATGTGTCTGCCTATAATCTTTAAATTTCTGAAGTGAGACTCAGAACTTTGGGTCATAAATCAGGAGTTCCTTTTTTCTTAGTTTTAGACTTACTGCTAAGAGCTACTTATAACCAAGTTCCCCCAAACACCCACACACAATGGAAGAATGGAGACCTGGACAGTTGAGCACAGTTCCTTTGGCTTATGGGACATTTACTCCAACTTGTTGAAAAATTTTCTTGATGTGGATATGAGCCAAAGACTGGGGCAGTGAAAGTGATGTTTGCATGGTCCCTTGATGTTGTGATCTCTCGAGCCCAGAAATTACTGTGGCTTGAGTAACAGAGCTCAAGAGCTGACACTGGCACTTCTGGAGCAGGCTCCAGGAATCAACCATGTGTGGGCATATGCCTGCATGTGTGCACACTGCGGTGTTTTGGGTGTGGGCATGTGGGGGCATGTGCATATGTATGCTGTGTATGTATTGTGGCATTTTGTGTGTGGGTGTGTGGTGTGTGTGGGGTGTGCATGCGTGTGTATGCGTGTGTATGTACGATGGTGTTTTGTGTGTGATGTGTGTGTATGTGAATGACGTAGCCTATATTCTTCAGGCTGCACTAGGAAGCAGTATCTTTAAAGTCTCTGAAATGCCCATCCAAGTACTAACCAGGCCTCACCCTGCTTAGCTTCTGAGATCAGATGAGATCGGGCATGTTCGGGGTGGTATGGCTGTAGACAATATCTTTAAAGACCCTGAAATGCCCAAATCCCTGTGACTTCCATCATTTCCTTCACTTTTAAATTGACTTCTGTCCAGATGACCAGTAAAGCTGAGGCAGCTATCCTTCCACTGTAAAACCATTATTGGAAAAATGATCTGTAAGGAAAACAAAGCACTGGGAAATGAGTGAGTGATTTTTATAATAACTAAAATTGTTTTAATTAGTTTTTAAAACATAGTTTGGATCCCCTTCCACAAAGGGCACAAAATGCCGCTTTGGGGAAGGGTTCGTGTCTTCTCAATGCCACTCTGCACTGGGTATTTAGCCAGTTGCCAGCACGCAGAGGCAGCTTAGTAACTATTTTTTGAATAAAGGAATGAAGACATCAGAGCATAGTGATAGCAAGCTTGGAGTGAATCTTAGACAAGTTACTAAAACTCCCTGTGCCTCAGGTTTCTTACCTGCAAAATGGGACTAAGAGTAATATTGGCGTCACGAAGATTAAGAGAGTTAGGCCAGTTAAAACCCTTAGCACAGTGGCTGGCATACAGAGTATGCAAAGTAAACATAACTGTTGTTATGGCCACAGTAATTGCTTCTGTTCTATATAAGGACGAGACTGAAGCCTCAAGACTATTTGGATGTTTAGGTTCCACCTCTCGTCGTGCCTCTAAGACGCTGTCGTGTTGACTAGGATGTCAATCACTGTCTTTGCGCGGTTTCGTTCCGGGGAGAATGTCTGCTGATAGGAAAGGCATGGGAATTGCGCTGGGGGAGGCAGTCTGCGGAGAGGGTTTCCCAGGAAGCCCTCATCTGGTTGTCTTCCCAACGTCCCCTGATTGCAGGGATCCCTGTGATGATTCCCCCTACAACCTGGGAAGAAAATGGTTTTCATCTGCCTGGAAGGAGCATGTGGGAACCTGGGCAAATGGATCTTGTGCCGTCACATCCTCTGATGCAGGAGCGACTATTCATCTCTTTCCCTAGTGAGCTTTGTGGGGCTGAGACCCGCAGGTACTGGGTACATGGGATCAAGGCGCGCATGAGCCCAGAGCCTGGGGGAGGGGCCGGCAGCTCAGGGCCCAGGAGCACCGCCCTTCCCTGGCGTCTTCGCACGGGCCTCTAGTGACCCGCAAGCAGCGGACAGACGGCTCAATCATTTCCTCAGGGCCAGAGGACTCCCACACCAGCTGGCTTTGACATTAGCGCTCAGGCCCTGACTGACGGGGACTTGTCCTCGGCTGCCCCTGGAGGCCCGTGAGAGTCTATTCTAAGTCCTCCTTGAGTCTGTTGATTTACGGTCCCTGTCGGCCAGTTGTTGATCCATTTTTCCTCCCCGTTTGCTCACAGGGCACCCCAGAAACCATCCTCTAGTAATATATTTGGTTTATGATTTCCTCGGGAGCTCAGGAAGGAAAACAACCTCGGCAGTGCACCTGTTGGGCGTTAAAGTGCAGAGGCCTTTTAGCCGGCACAGCGGCGGCACAGAAGGACAGACGGTAGGGCCACATGGAGCTCACGCTCGTCCGTCAGGGTCCCGGCAGAAGTAGAATTAGGTCTCTTGGAAATAGATTTGTTTTATTTATAGCTCTGTTTGGGCCTGGTGCCTATCAGTCTGATTCTGGCCAGTGTACCGCTGCAGGGTCTGATTACAAGTGACAAATCTCAGGGGGGCCGGGCGCCTAGAAGCAGCCGGTGGGCACTGCAGACGCGCAGGGCCTGCTCCACCACTGCGGAGGTGTAAGGCCCACGGCAACCCGTTCATCACCGACTTCCACCACAGGCGCAGAGCATCCCCGCCACGTTATTGGGCAGCTCGGAGTATAGCTGCTCGTGGGATTTTATTTCCATGAAATTCCTGGTCTGTTTAGTGAGTGCACAGCAGTGACACACAGGACACAAAGCAGACTGACGTCTGGCTCCCTGGCTCTCTCTCATTTCCCCCGAACTTAAAGGAACAATGAAAAATTAGGGGCGCAGAAAAAGGGAGCTATAATAAACGTGTACCATTTTCAGACACAGGTGCACGGGGGAAGCAGGTGAACATGTATAAAGGGCAGTCTCTGGACTTGACACTTACGCACCAGTGGTTTGCATCAGCATCACCTGGAAGGAAACACGTTAGAAATTCAAATTCCCAACTGCCGCCTCAGATCTGCTGGAATAATAAGTCGGGAGCTAAGGCCTGGTGACCCGTCTTGTCAGGCACCTCCCCCCACAAAGGTGATGCTGACACACACTCGAGTTGAAGGACCCCTGCTCCACACCAACAGTGTTTTCATAGTTATCTCTGGATTTTGACTGTGAAGGTGAATCTTAGCCAGGGAGACATGTCATGTGTAGGGCAGAGGGCACTCTCAGCGCAGGGATGATGATGGTGCCCTGGTGCCATGTATTTTCAAAAGGATTAAAATAACCGAACCACAAACTATGCAAGGTTACTGCAGCTGCTTCGATGCGGGCAAATGAAGGGTGATGTTTTCTCCATTTATGAAAACCAACATCAGCCACATATCTATCTTCCCGCAACTTCAGGGAACTCTGAAAGGCTCACTTTTGAGGTCTAGCCCATAGGTGGTGTCCCTCAAATGAAACAATAAAGTCCAGGGAGAACCTGGTAATACGGCATCCTTCCAACGAGGCTGCTACTCCTTGTCCCTGCGCATGGATGGAGAAGGCAGCGTGGGGGAGGGCGTTTTAACCCAAGGGTCTACATGGTCATGACTGCCGTCAGCTACATTCCAAGCTGTTGTTGCAGTTTTATACCCCTACGTAAAGTTGGCTGCAGCAGCTTCTCAGAACCAAATAAAACTGCCTTAGTCTCCCAACTGGCCTTTTCACAATGGAAATGTGGAGGTGGGCACGAAGGAATTCTAACCAAGTTCGTCTGCGGAAGATCTTACCGCGTAGGGAAGTTCCCTGTCCTTAGGTCTCTGCCATCAACTGGCTTTGTAATTTTGGGTGATTTTATTCACTGGGTCTTTGTTTCCTCAAATGTAAAATGGGGAGGCTAGATAAGTTAATCTGTAAGAATCTTTGACAGTCTATGGTTATCTGATTCATCCTCGAAAAACTGCCAGGAACTAAAAGCGCATTCTTGGGAGGCTCTGGCCTCCTTTGCCAGCATTTAATGTTGATTCCACAAACTTTTGTATTTGAAATCCAGGCTTAGCTCTTCGAGTCTCTGTCCGCAGGTTACCCAACTGTGCTTCACAGGCATCTCGTAAAAGTCACTTAGAAAAACCAAAGGCCTTATTATGGACATCAGCCTGAACAACTAAAAAGGAAAGATCTATAGGAGAGAGGAAGAAGAAGAGAGAAAGGAAGGGGGAAGAAAAAGCGAAAAGAAAAGAGAGATATTGAGAGAGGGAGGGAAGGAAGGAGGAAAGGGAAGGAAAGGAGGGAAGGAGGAAAGGGAAGGGAAAGGAAGGAAAGAAGTGAAGAAAGAGAGAGAGAAAGAAAAATAAAAACAAAGAAGCCATGTAATTCAGGATTAGTAAGATGCATAGCTGGAAAATTTTTAGATCTTTTATTGGGCCCAGGAGAAGCCCCATTAAATATTGTTTCATTTTGAGTTGGCCTGTGATTACTGCCTACAAAGAAGTAGGTCGATATTAGGGTGTATATGTCAGACCTGTTGATCTTATGTTACCTGTGTTAGCTTTGGGGCGGGGGGGTGTTCTGTAACAGAGTACCACAGATTGAGTACCTTGAACAGCAGAAATGTATTATCTCAGAGTTCCGGAGGCTAAGTGTGAGGTCAAGGGACCAGCAGGGTTTTTTCCCTCTGAGGGATGTGAATCTGTTCAGTTCCTCTCTCCTGGCTTCTGGTGGTTTGCTGGCACTCCTTGGTGTCCCTTGGCTGGTAGATGCATCACTCCAAGCTCTAATATCACATTCATGCAGCATTTCCCTGTGTGTGTATCTGTCTTTGTATCTAATTTTTGCCTTGTTCCAGGGATACCGGTCATATTGGATTAGTGTCCAACCTAACAGCCTAATTTTAACTTGATCACCCCTGTAAAGACATCTCCAAATTAGGCCACATTCTGAGGTACTGGGGGTTAGAACATTAACATATAAATTTTGGGTGACACAACTTACCCCCTAACATTACCTTTCCATGTCATCCTGGGCAAAAGGTAGGGGACAAACTGTTTGTCTTGGGTCTGTCTTGAGTTGTTACTGAGAAGCAGTTTTATCTCATTTAGGTTTAAGATGGGCTGAACTGGTGAAGCAGGTTGTATTCTTCCAAGATGGCTGTTAAAGCATCTCCCTTCCCAGATGCTCTGCCGCCGCACAGCTCTGCCATTCTCCATCCAGAGGTGGAATCTGGTTCCCTTTCTGTCCGCCATGGCTGTCCCTAGTGGCTCAATAGTGGCAGCAAAAATACTGCTCTGGAGCTTCGGAGACGAGATCCCATGAGGAGCCTTGACGCTTCTGCCCCGATCTCTCGGTAGCTTGGATTTCTTCTTCCTGTGAGGAAGTCCAGGGCTCCTGTAAGAGGCTCATGGGTGAGGGAGACCACAGACCCTTAGCAGAGTTCCAGGTGACAGCCAGTATCAGCTGCCACTCATTTGGGGGAGCCCTTTGGTATGCTCAGCCCAGTTGAGCATTGAGGCTGCAGCTCCAGCTGATGCCTGATTCAACCAACCCCCAGGAGAGATCCCAAGGGACAACTATGGGCAGAGCCCCAGTCAAACCACAGAACCTCTGGGAGACAGCATTCAACTTTTGTTACAAGCCTAGACATTTTGGGGTTGTTCTTACATAGCAATGAGCAGGACAGTTGGCTTGAAGACGCAGGGATTTCTGTGTTCTGAAACTCTGTCCCAGATACATTATCATTCATTTTATGCCTCTGTTTTACAGAGAACTTCAATATTCCTGCATCTTAAAAGACAAATTAGGGGACAGTCATTTGCATTTCCAGAAACTTCTTCATTTTACCAAATGATTCACTACCAGCTTTCAAAGCAAGCCCTCTTAGTATATATAGAGTGAATGAATGAAAGAAAACTTAGTAAATATGTACATAGATCACTAAATGGCAATGTGTGTTTTGATGGGATTGTTTAATATTTTATGTGAATTTTTATTGATTTGTTTCTAATGGGTGATAGTAGAATTCCTGAGAGCCTTAGATTCAAGATTTGAAATTCGCCCAGGAAGTACCTCCATGCTTCTTAAAATCAAGAATTAAAAGAGTTTCTCTGTATATTTTAAAAATTTTTAGGACTTGATTTATAAAAAATAATAGATTCGAGTACTTTAAAAATACCAATATTCACAAAGAAAATAGTTCTACTACTCAATTACAAAGAAAAGTAGATGAATTAATATACACCCGCACATATATAATATTTTTATGTGTTCTCCAGAATTAAACAAGGAGAGAGAGAATAAAGGAAAAATTGGGAGGAAGGGGCTGTGATATGCAATACCTTTGAGTCTTATGAAAGCCGAGACATTTGGGATGAAGTGAGTTACACGGCACAGCTCTAAATACCATTTTCGTGTGTGTCCGAAGAAGGCCGAGATTCATCATGACATACATTTACAGGGGATATCTTGATACGGTGTATTTCCAAATTCCTGAGCTGTGCAGTGGGAGGAATTATTAGGTAATTTATACCTTAGATATAGAACATTAATCTTGGTGTAACAGCAAGTTGAGTGAAATAGCAATTTTTTTTAAAAAAGAGCAATTTAAGTTATAATTTTCTTAGCAGGGGCATTAAAAAAGTGATACGCGGTCATCAAATTATGCGTCTAGAAAGGATCATTAATATAATGTGGTCCATCTCCTGGACAGAGAGTTATTCAGTGGGTTATCATTTAGTCTCTTTAGCCTGAAAGGTTATTAACAAAACTCATCACGGGATGTCTTCATATCCTTGTGAGAGGAGAGGAGAAAGAACAAGGGGAGGAGAACATAGAGAGACGGGTAGACAGAGGACTGCTATCCCAGTGGCCAGCAGTTTTATAAATAGCAAAACCCAGAAGTAGTATAAAAAGCTGAGATGAGTCTGGGAAGGGACATGGTCCTAGAACAAGGCCTGGGAATGCTGAATAAAGGCTCAGACTGTGCTTTAATTAAAGCTAGTTTTCTACCCTTCTGTTGTGCCTGATGCCTGGCAGGGACTTTCCAAGTGTGAAAGATTATGTGGGCCGCTTCCATTCTGCTTTTCAAATCTTGTGTGAAATGTCCCCATGGTCCAGAGTAATTCAGACCAAACAGAAAAGATGATTTTTGGAAGAGGAATTCTAGCTTAAAGATGTCACAGTGCAAATCTACAGTGCATAACGTTGTGTGAGCAGCTTTCTGTGGTAGCTTTCTCAGAACTGAATTGCTCAGTCACAGAGTGTATGTGGCCTCAGTGTGACTGTATAGTGTCATACTGCTCACCAAAAATGCCGTACCAGGCTGTATTCCCAGCTGCGGTGGTGAGAGTTCCTAGCATTTAGCCAGGAACAACTTCTCTATTTTCGTCAATCTGAAATATTGCTGATTATCCAAGTGTTTTAACATCACTGGCTATTTCTATTAACCCTTAGAATTTCACATACCCTTTGCCATTTTCCTACTGAAATTTCTGCCTTTTGCATATTGATTTTCAGAAGTCTTTTGGTATTAATCATATATTGCTTTAGGTGTTAGAAATATAGTTTTCTAATTGTCATTTTCTGTTAAATTTGTCAGTGTTATGTTCTGTTAAGCAGAAATTCTGAATTTTGTTGTAATCAAGTGCACCAGTTTTCCATATTATAATCTCAGGTTACTCACATTTCCTTTGACATTCAAACCTAGGCCTCAGTCTTCCTTTTGGTGCTATTAATTGGAGGGGTTTCAGGGAAAATTCCCAGAATAGATTAGATGAAAATGAAAGATAAGCACCATTTATCTATAAATTTTTTTAATTAATAAAATATTTACAGCTTTGAGAAAAACAAATGAGTCCCTATTACTTATGGGAACAAAGCCAAAGTAATTCTTAGAGGACGATTTACACTCTGAAATGCATTTACAAATGAAAAAGTAGTAAATGAATAAGACTTTTTAACTTATTAAGTTAGAAAAAACAAGCAAGCAAACAACTAAATGAACAGAAACACGAAGTAATTAACAGTAAGGAAACAGCAAAGACTAGAACAGAAATCAAAGAGCAGAGTCAAAATAGAGTTGATCAACAACCCTGACGTTAGAGCTCTGAGGACAAAGCCTATGGCCAGTTATGATAAAGGAAAAAAGAAAAGTTATAAACCACATCAAGAAGTAAATATAAATAAATAAATAAATATATATATTTATATCTCTGTATCTGTATTCAAAAGAAATAAAAACTTAAGAGTTGACTAAGAATAAAATAAATGACCCCAGTAAATATAATACCTAGATGCATTGGTCAGCCTTGTGGGAAAATACACATTATTGTAATTACCCCAAGGAGCATTAAAAAAAAATGGCAATAATGACCGTAAAAAGAATTGAAATGGTAGTTAAAGATTTACTCACCAATTTTTAAATACCACTGAGCCAAGATAATTGTACGTTTTACCAAGAATCTAAAAGCCAGCTAAATCTCATCATGCAAATAAACCTTTCTAGAGAATAAAAAAGGAAGCTACCCAATTATTTCAGTGAGACCAATATGACCATAATCCAAAGGCACCAAAAGGGAACAAAAAATGTGAATCAATCTCAGCCATAAGTGCAGGTATAAAAATCCTAAATGAGATAATTAGGAAAATAGAATCTAACAGTGTTGTAATAGAATATTGCAACCATGTTAGGTTTATCCTAGGAATGCTAGGATCGTTTTATGTTTTCAGTACGTCAATATAATTCATTTGCTACAATAACCCATTAAAGGAGAACACGATGCATTTAGACCATGAATGCATTTAGACCATGACATATAGTAAAAGCACTTGATACATGAATACCTGTTAATGATAAAACATTTTATCATTTTATTTTGGAGCAAAAGACAACTTTCTTAATCCAAAAAGGGTTTCCACTAGAAGCTTATGGCAAATCCCATGTAACAGGGAACCATTGGAAGAAGTCCAAATAAAACCCAGCGGAGAGATGAGGGTGCCTGTCCTTACTGATCCAGTGGAGTACTGGGGGGCCCAGCCCCATTCTAGAAGGCAATGAAATTAAATGAGATGTAAATATTTGAGAAAAAGGACACAATTTTCTTTTTCGACTATCGTACGTGCTATGGTGTGCCGCCCAGATCTTCCTTTTTTATGATGGACACACTCTCCCAGCTGCTATGAAGGCTGGTGGACAACAGCTAGCCCTTGTGGTGGAAGCCTTGGCTGTCTCTGGGTGTGGCACCTGTGTGTGCAAAGACGGATCAGGTCAGGATGGAGAGGCCTGGTCCTGTTACCTGTGCGGAGCCGCCCCAGCTCTGCGACTCATGGGGGGAACCCCAGAGCCTTTTGTTGTGACAACATTTTAGCCCAACTTCGTCCCCTGTATAGTCTTGCCACCTTCCCGCCCCTAACAGGGGTTCATCTGAAAAGATCTTTGTAATAAACTTTTGTACCGAGCTTGACCTGAAACCCATACTGAGGATGCCATGACCTAATAATATAGCCCCTCCCGAGTCAACTGCCAAAATATTAAGACTAATGAAAAGGTCAGTCAAAATGAACAGTAGGCCAATATGAGATCAGTGTCAAAACTCAGTGGTTTTCCTTTAATCAGTAAAAACAATAATAAAATAACCAATAAAAATGTTCATAGTAGCAGTAAAACTATAACGCAATTACAAATAAAATCAGCAAAATTACACAGGCTTTAAAAAAATGGTACAAATATTTACAATGATAAAAAGTTTCTTAAGGCATGGAATAATTAAAGAAAAAGATCAGTGTAAACTAAAATATTTTATTGAAACATGCAACCTATAAATTTACATTTATTCACCAATATTTTTCTGTAGATCGGAGCTTTAAGTCTTATATTTTGCAAGGTCACTGATTGGAGTTCCTCACTGTTTTGCATAAGCCATACCCATGAAGGCAGCATCTCAGATATCCAGTTTTATTTCCTTTGAAAGGAAAGTACAAGTTAAAAGTATTGATGAAGCAATATTTAACCGATTGCTTGCTTACATCTAATTTTAGCAAATTCCCTTCATTGAGTCTTTCCAAAGCATCAGTTTACGATTGGAAGGAAAAACAGTACTATCTTTTTGTATGCCTTTGCTTTCTGTAGCATTTAATTAAATTAAATAATAATATCAACCAGTGCAGATGTGACGAAAGGGTGTTTAAGCTTTCAACTCAGCTGATGAGAACAGGAATTATGTGGGTGTTCTGGAAATGTTCTTGCTGTGTGAATTCAGTATGAGGGAGTGTCAGTGAGTATATTTCCAGTAATTTGGTTATGGGGAGTTTGACTCAATATTGTAAAGGTGTCTGTTCTTCCAAAATTAGCTTATAATTAATGTGATTGCCAGGATTTTCATGGGCCATCATAAACTGATTCTTAAATTCATGTGTAAGAATTTTTATAAAGACAAAATTGACAGGGAGCAAAGAAAGAGAATGGATCCTACCAGATATCAAAACATACTATGAGTTTATAGCATTGTTATGGGTCAGTATGAGAGAAATAAATCAGAATAAAAAATAAAGAAACTAGAATAAAGAAACAAATTCATACCTATGTAGGGATTAGGAATAAAAAGTGACATTTGAATGTCAGGGGGATGGTACCAAGGCAATGGGTTCTCCATGCAGGAAAAATAATCCAACCCACTCATATTTTATACAAAATGAAAACAAAAACAAAAATCTCATCTAAAAGAATTAAAGACCTAAATCTTTACACATGTGTTATAAAACCTTAAGAGAGAGATATATAAAAAAGAAAAAATAAAAGGAAATATTGAAAAATTTGACCATGTTAAAAAGAACAAAAACTTCTATATAACAAAAAGATATACCATAAACAAAGACAGAATAGAAACACCAGACTGGGAGAAGATTTTTGCAACTCATTTCATAGACAAAATATTTGCCACTTAAATATATAAAAAATGTCTACAATACAAAAGGAACAGATATTTCAATATAAAAAATGGACAAAATAATTAATGGGCAATAAATACACAGAAGAGGAAAGACAAATGGCCAATAAAATATGAAAAGATGCTCAATTTAATTACTAATTAGAAAAATGTGAAATAAGGCAATAAATGGCATGCCATTTTCATTCTTCAAATAGGCAAAAAAAAATTAGCAATGATGAAGTAAAATGCAAAGAATGACAGGCAGCAGGAAGGCGATTTGGAACAGGCGCTCTAATACTCTGTTGACGCGTGCTGAGTATACCGCTTTGGAGGGCAACTTAGCAGTATTCATTGCAATTTAAAATGCACTGCATAAGGTATACAAACATCCAATCACTACATTGTACACCTGAAACTAACATAATGTATATAGATATAATAAGTAAATAAGTAGAACTTCTGCAAATGAAAAAAATACACATACCCAGTAATTCCCCCTTTTTATATCTAACCTACACTTGCACATGTGTGTAATGAGACAGGTATGGGAATGTTCTTTGAAATAAGTGAATTAAACCCATAAAAAGCAGAATCTCAACATTTCTTTCCTTCCTAAAACATAATATTCTATAACAGGTAAAAGGAATAGACTAGATCCTTAGGTAACAAAGTATGAACCGTGTAAAGAGGCGTGCTCCACTCCAAAAGAACTACTGGAGTTTCCTAACTGATACAGGCAGAGATCTGGTAAATGGGTATTAAAGGAGAGCCAAATCCAACAGGACCGGTGTCCTTATAAGAAGGCACCCGAGGTTGCCCTCCACCCGCCACCCACACACAGAGAAAAAGATATTCACTATTATTCCAGTGGATTTCAATTCTGACTTCAAATCAGAACCAAGGGGAGGGAAGCTGGGAACAGTTCCATCCCATCTGAGGGATTCTGACTTCATAAGTTTGCAGTGGGGCCCAGGCGTGGGCTGGTGTTAGAGCTTGAACGTGCCCGGGGTTGAGAACCACGGTTGTGTCTGGAACCTATTGGAAGATGGGGATTCTCCTGGTTGTCCCTGGGTGCATCCTAGAGCCTGGTGTTCTGGAGCCACTTCATGTAAGTTGATTGCGTAAATTAACTCCTTTATTTTGGCTCAGGTTCCGTGTTTCTAAGATACGTCGACATAGCCAGGGTGGGCAGCACATTTTCTTAAAAAGGAAGGTGGCGCTGGAAGTGACACATTTATGAGGTGACAAAGTCAAGGGTGAGTGTGTCAGGGGACCCTGAATTAGGAAGTAAGCCGACTCTAGCAATAGCTTACAGCTCAGAGTGGGTGGTAGAGGGGCCTCACTTGGCGTGTCAGTCCTTTTAAAGTTACTGCAGCAAAGAAGCCTTGCCCAGATTATATTCCAAGCAACCCCCTTCCAGCAATGAGCAAATCTGAGTGAAACAGTTTATTGTTTAGTCCATTTATGTATTCTAAAATATTGGATGTAGCTGTAAGTCGGACGCCAGACTGACGGAAATCCACACATCTTAGCAAAGAGGATTATTGAGCAACATCTGCTGATCTCAGAAGAATTTTATTTTAACAAATAAAATTTCAAAGGCTGAAAAGATTAGGACAGCCTCTGAGAAAGGCCTTAATGATGAAGAAAGAAAGAAGGGTCCGGCAAGCCTCTTGGAACCAGAAGAGGCGCGCAGTCACTGTAGAAGTAGGTTGTAGTCAAGACTGCCTTGAGTCGAATGACATCTGGAAAGGTCCAGGGAGGCAGGTCCAGCCAAGTGCCCAGTGGCCAGAGGCTTGAGCCAGAAGACTGCAGCTTGTGAGAGCCTGTTGTTCAGTTTTGAGGAGCTCTGTGAGCCAGTTATTCAACATGGCCATTATTAACATTTAAATTATAAAAGCATATATTGGAATTAATTACATGTAGAACAAACCAGTAAGTACTCAGAACTCTTTACTTCCTAATTATTTTACCACAGTTCACGACTAGGTAAGCACTGGGGGTTAGTTATGTCTATTATACCTTTATGATGGAAACACTGTACAGTGGTGTATTACAGTATATTCCTTCTTCCCCATTCGGGGCCACTGCGGGGGCAGCTGGACTATTTACACCAGGGAAATGGGTAAGCGATGCAAATGGGGGTTTGATTCATTGTTTTGTTGACCATCAAGCCTTAGGAAAGTGATGGAGAAAATGCTAATAATTCACATCAAGTAAATATTAATTAAATTCATTTAAAAAGTGGGTAGTGTCTTTAGCTGTCACATTATAAATAGCTTGAAAATCGATACCATACTAATTTTAGGATTTGAAAATTATAATCCAAATTATAATCTCAAGAAGTCACTCAAATAGTTGACAAATGAGTTTCTGACATGTCCTAATTAGTTCACATTCCTTTTACTCTCATCAATAACTTGTTAATAACATGAAGAAAAAAGTCAGCTAACATTCATGTGAAAAGAACACTGCTTGATCAAATGAAGCCATTTATTTTTCTTGGATTAAAGACATTGTTAACAAAAGAATAAATTTGTCTCATTTGAACACAAAAATTTTGTGAAGTTAACATGTCCTAAAATTGTAAAAACAATGTGGAGTGAATAAAAAGATTAAGAAAAAATGGAATAGAGTTAATATAACAGAAACGTTTGAGAAACTTTAAGTGTGTGAAACAATGCCATATTTTTACACTTATTAGAAAAATACTTATACAATTATTCTCTTTGATTAATTCTTTTATTATACAATTAATTGTCTTCTAATGTATTTATGGTGTATGTTGTGATATTTATATGTCAGTCTTATTAAAGGAGGAGGAGTTTTCTCCTTAAAGGAATTTATAGTTCACAAAAGTTATTTAAAATAGCATGTACAAGTACAAACAGCAACAAAATAACAATTTTATTTAAAATAAGTAACGGAGACTGATAGGCCTAGGATATTTATTTTTCATACTGGGCTGTTCAGGGTTACACTGGAATAAAGAAATTAATAATATTGAATTAGATGTAGACTTTTGTGATATATTTGAAAGCTGAAAAAAGGATAGGAAATACAGAAATGCTTTCTTTTAAAAAAAATCAATATTTTAAAAGGAATTTAAATGCCTGAAAAAAAGGAGTTGCTTTCTGACTGTCGGTAATCTTTTCGGCAGACATGGGAAGGGGAAGCCTTTATGCCTTTGTATTTTTAGTTCCTAACAAAGGACGACTGTGCAGGAATGGGGAGAACATTAACCCGCATTTGCCCTCGAACATAATCTGCGATCATATTGTGCCAACGATACCGGTGAATACCAACAACAATTAATTATCGGAGGTTTCTCAAACATCTGGACACTTGGCACCCGGGCCCAAAACATCTGGACGAAGGCCTGAATTCTCCACTTGTTTTCCAAGTTTGACGTCGTGTCCGCATAATACTAACTGCAGTGCTTGAGCCGGGCTAAATGTTTTACCGGCACTAGCTGGTCGAATCCTCCCGACAATTGAATGAGTCCTGAATGAAGGATCCATTCATCTTCCAGATGCGGGTTCTGAGGCTCGGACAGGGATGTTCAGTGCCCAGAGGGGAACCCCGTCTGCCTGACGATAAACTCTGGGCTGTTAACTCTATTCCGTTTCGCCAAAACAACTGTGGAGGGCCACCAATGGTATATATCCAATTTGCGACTATGCTAACTAAAGGAAAGGGAGACAGTGCGATCTCTAAGTTAAAACTGTTACTCAGAAATATCACCGCTGTTAGCCAGTTTGGGACTTTTGAGGAGAATTGTCCTTCTCTTCGATCACTCTGGCAAACAAAACATGTTCAAATTCACCTGGCAATTATATACTCTATGTCTTAAATTCAGGGTGAGAACAAAGAAAACTAAATATACTTGCATCTGCTTTGTCAGGTTAAAGTATTCAGAACATGAAAAAAAAAAAGTACACAAAAACACATCGAATAAGAATCTGAATTAATGCCTGGATTACAGATGAATATTCCAGGTCCTTTTCCTAGTTAGTTAGAGTTTTAACTGTGTGACCTTGAGCAAGTTACTTAATCTCTTAAGCCTCAGTTTCCTCATTTTAAAAATACGAATAAGTAACAAAACCTGCTTTGTCTTACTTTGCCTAATGATGGGATAAAATAATGCCTGTGAAGGGCTTAACGCCCCCGTGCATGGCTCAGAGTGTGGTCTCAAAGCATTTAGTAACTATTATTATGATGAATATATGTTATAACTTTAGCTAGTACGGGACAAAACTGGAATTCAGAGCTACGCCTGGCACTTACCCCTGCCAGTAGGAAACCCCTGGAAAGTAAAGAAACCTCATTCGACTTTCACCCTCTCTCCTTGTTTGGTATCTTCACGTTCAAAGAAAGCAAGCTTCACTTCCCCTGTTACTACTGCCCCCTGCTGGCTGGGGGAGAGAACGAGAAGATGGAGATGAAACTGAATTTGCCTTCCTGCCCATTCCCTTTCTGTCTCTTCTCTCTACCAGGTCTTTAAATACTAACGCTGGATAACCCTAGCCTCCTGTAAAAGTGAGAGCATAAATAGAATCGTGGCCTCTTTAGTACTGTAAAAATTTATGTTTATGTAGACACTTGATGTTTAAAACAACAACAACAAAACTCTTTGATGAAATTGCTCTGGATAAATAATGTTATGACCCGTGACGCAAAGGAGGGCGGGGGAAGGAAAGATAGTGTGTTTTTTGACTTTTCAGCACAGGCAGATGGTTTACGCATCTTCAGCACTCAGGGCCTTCTGAGGAGCATTATATAATCTCAGTGCAGTTACCAAATGAAATAAGAAATTCCTCATTTGGCAGATGGAGCTCGCATATCGAGTTCATAAACTTTAGTACTTCTCCCAAGTCCAAAATCAGAGACGACCTGCTCCAAGTCAGTTTCCCATTTGCACTTAATTAGAGAGTGTGTTTTGGAGGTCAGTGAAAACCAGTGGAGTATGTTTTCATAATAACTTTCCTCACAATAAAATTATTTGGGAGGCAGCTCTCCAACTTTTTCTGGAATGAGGGCAAGAAAAATGGGGACACGGAGTGAGGTTATTGGATACCTTATCTGGAACTGCCCAAAAAGTTGTCTGAGGGCCAAAGAACACACAGTACCTTCTGGATCAGGGGGAAGAGGCCAAATGCTTCTTATATTCCCAACAATTTCCATAGCTGCATAATTTTGCACAATTTTAAGGATTCCAAATACTGGAGAACAAAAGCCTTCTCCGAGTTGTCATCATACTGCACTTATAGAAGCAGAGACAGCAGTTCTTCTGGCTAAGGAAAATGTGAAGTGTGGATTAGAGAAAGTGGTTGGCAGTTATGACAGGTAGCCGGATTGTCACTTAGTAGCTGTATGGTCTTGTGCATTTGGATTTCTCAAAGATAATGCAGTGAGCCCCCAAAATATTACACCTTGCTTTATAAATGCATGATATCATCGTAGCTATGGGAGGGTGTATTATGCTTGCATGAGTCTTGTCCTAAGCCATTCTAAGGAGTGAGAAGATGGATTCTAAGTCACAAACTCTGAGTGGAAAATCAAATCAGAGAGAGTAAATTTCCTTACTAGATTAGGAAATCAAATTGTGATAGGCCAGGATGTTCTTTGTAGTTGTTTATTTTTCTTTCTTTATAAAAAACGATATTTTAGCTACTTCTAAATTCTATTTGGGTTTTACAATCCCCGTTAACCTAGGAGGGCAGTGCCAAGAGCCACGATTTCTGAATTTTGGTTGGTAAGCTTTTATTGTAATATGGAGCCTTTGGCTGCAATACATTGAAAAGATCTTCAACCTCATAAGCAGAACATGGTTAACCTTTTCATCTTGTTCTTACACACACACATGTGTGCGCATGACTTGAGGTGGGATTAGTTACAGTTACATTGTGTAGGTCCAGTGACAAATTGTTCTGAGATGAAGTCTTGAGGCTTGTAAACCAAATTTCCCTCAAAGGCAGTTCATATGTCAAGTTGCTCCAATCACCAAATGACTGAAGTGTAACCATAACCAATGTAGCATGACCAATGCATCAGAATGAATATGCTATGTCTCTTTAGTCTCTTAATTTGATAGTGATGATGACAGAGAATTTGTCATACTTTGTTTCTAATATTTGGCAGATCATCCAGATTATGACCTTCACAAGTTACCTGTATATAAATCACCCTACATTCAGTCCAGCTGGTGTTTTTTTCTGTGTTAATAGAAGTGACTTGGTTTTATATATTAATTCTATGAAGCGTTACTATTTCAGGCTGCCGTGGTGGGTCATATTCGGGGTGGTCGACAGCCTCTAAGATGACCACCAGTGATCTCCTCCTTCTAGTACGGATGCCTTGGCGCAGTTCTCTCCCAGTTCAGAATGTGTTGAACTTGCTGACGCACTTCTAATGAACACAATACAGCAGAAGCTTTAGGATGTCCCTACCAAGATTAGGTTATAAAAAGGCTGCGGCTTGCATCTTGGGCACCCTCTCTTGTGCTCTCTTTGCTGGAACCCTCACTTTGGGGGAACTATACTGCCATCTTGTGTTCAGCCCTATGGAGAGACTCACATGGTAAGGACTGAAGGGTCTGGTCAGGAAACAGTGAGCACCTGTAGCCTGCTAACCTTTTGGGTGACAGCAGCTCTAGCTGATGCCTTCAGGAAAGTTTTGTGAGAGACCCCAACCCAGAATGCACCTAGCTAAGCCGTGACCAGATTCCCACCCCACAGAAGTGGTGAGACAGTAAATAGGTATTATTCAAAACTGCTAAATTTGGAGGCAATTTGTTACATGGCAACCGATAACTAATACATATTTCTACCTCTACTGATGGTTAAGTATCACAGAGTAACTATTCCGAAGCATAGTCAGTGTTCAAATACTGACTGTAATGATCAGTACACTTTGACAGGCATTATAAGCCAGGCCTCTAACCAGTAGAAAAGAGGCTGGGACTCTTTGGTTCTAGGGGTAATACATTTATTGTGCACGTGTAAGGACAGTGCCCCATTTTACATGAGAAGAGGGTCATCCTCAGAATCATATAAAGAAAGGGAAGATGACTGAATAATGAATGTAAGGAAAATCGATTTCTGATGATAGTTTCAGAATTATATTTTTCTGAGCATTTAAAAAATTTTGTCTCTATAAAGCTCAATCAGATTGTCTTTCTGCAGTCACTTTAATTATATATAGGCTCGGTGAGAAGGGAAATGAGACTGGTGATTTCGTCTGTCCATTCCCCCAAGTGATACAAATGCATCAAAATACTAATAGCTTAGCCTCAGATAGTTTCTTGTAAAATAGGATAACTCAGGGAGTTGTCTGCAGGGCAGACTTTTTTTGCTTTAGAAAATTTAACAATAAATGTCTCAGGGTCAGAAGGATGCAGTTGATCAGAGCTGGGAGCCCATAGAGATTGTAGCAGACGCTTTAAAACAATATTGTTTGTCCTCCCCTTCATTTCCTCAGAGGTGCACAATACTTTTTCCTCCCCGCCCTGCAGATCTCTTTCTAAAATTGTTTTGGACCTTTGGGGGCCTTCTATATTAAGACTGGAGGAAACTGGAATCGTTATTTGTTCTTTCTTCTGGGCACTTTTCCTGGATGTGATAAATAGTGAATGTGGGATCACAGGGGCTTCCCGGGGGGCTCTGAGCTTGTCTCTCCCAGACGCCTTTCCCTCAAGTTCACTGCCTTCTGTCCTCTCCCTCAGTCCTCACATTCTCTTTGATGTCCCTTAGCACTCGTTAACTCCCCGTCCCCTTTTCCACAATTTTCCAAAAAGAAGAGAAGGAATGGAAAACAAACAAACAAACAAACCTGAAGACCTTCCAGAAGTTTCTCGCCTGCTCTGCAAGACTGAGGCTACTTAGTCAAGCAAGTGCAGGCCGGTGAATTCTTCTGAGTAATTCGTTTCTTGGAAATTTGCTGGTTTGTAGAATCTTTTCCCCTTGAATCCTAGGAATGTCTGAAGTACCAGAGAAGCACTCTTCTCACAAAGTAATGTTAAGAGGTGTAGTTAACAGAAAATACTGTGTGTCACACCTATCAAAATTTAAATGAGATCAGTATACCCGGCCAGTCAGATTTCTGCAACAACTCTAGGGTGCCAGAACCTATGCTTCTGTGCCATGTGAGGAAATGAAAGGTACGTTTGCTACTCCACTTTCCTTTGGAACCCTGCTGCCCCTGGCATTTTCTCCAGTGGTTACTTTTGGTGAATTGATAGGGCAAGCTATCATCATGGATTGCTTCTTTGGCTTTCCTTCCATCCACAGGACTTGTAATATTCCTTTCTTGACGTTTCCAAGGGTTGAGGAGCAGCCGGCTTATTGGCTGGAGGCTGTTTTTTCCTTCTTCTCATATTCTTCCTGCCTTCTCCCATGTCAGAGTCACTTCCGGTGCCCGCTGGGCTCCCCAGAGGCCTTTGCTCTTGAACGGAGGGCTCTGACTGTCTGCAGTGCAGCCGGGAATTGGAGTTTTGTTGTCAGTTGAGATGAAAGCTGTCCCCAGTGTAACCAGGACTTCATCTCTCCAAAGGCCAAGGCCTATTAGCCCTCCAGTGTAACAGAGAACCTTGCTTTTTTCAGGATTTTGTAAAATTTAAGATCACAGCTTCCGCAAGTAAGAGGGGAGTGTGTGCACACTGGCAAGAAAATGGGTGGATGGAGTGGTTCACTATTGTTACTCTCCCGAGCCTGGCCCCGCCTTCCTGCCTCCTGTGAGGAGTCATGGCCTTCGTCACGCGCATGTGCAGTCCTTCAAGACGGCTCTGTGGAAACAGTAGCCAGGCGGCTCATGGCTCCACAGCATTCGGACGCTTGAATCATCAGAAATGCGTCACTCCATTCCCTTCTGGAAGACAGATACATGTCACCTCCTAGCATGCTTTCTGATTGCCTGATAGATGGTGTGCTCCTCAACGAAATATTATTAACAGATGATTTATACCAATCATCTTTGCCGTTCTGGCATGGAAAACTGCTGTTATTAAACATAACTGATATGCTCTGGTTTCTCTTCGGATCGTATAAATCGCCTTTAAAAAGAAACTGAGCCAAAGTCGAAATTTTATTGAATACATATAAAAAGATATTGAATATATATAATAGATATAGACATATATTCAAGATAATCAATATGAGTTATCAAATATGAAATGATTTTTGTGGTTACTTATTCTAACGTGTTCTGTGATGTTGGCCAAGTCCCTTAGGCTCGCTCGGCACCAATTTCCACATCTGTAAAATGTGAGGGGCTGAAAAATAATTCTGCTGCATCTGTATAGCTCCTCAATCTCTGTTTCTGTGACTCTCAGTTTGGTTTGGACAGGGATGGAATGGGCGGTCAAAGTCCGCAGATGTCCCCCAAATCTCAAGCCAGCCGATAGATTCAACCTGAATGCACTTTAACCAGAATGATTCAGAGTGAACCAATTAGACTATGTGAACTCACGTTTTTCACTTTCTGCTCTAACTGACCTCACAGACTTTTTATGAGCAATGAAATGACAGGAAGGGAGGAGGAGGAGGAGGAGAAGGTGGTGGAGGAGAATCAAAGACAGCCGTCCATTCCCAAGCTAGATTGGTAAACCGTCCTTCATGCCTTGCAGGCTGCGTCATGTTGCACCCGTCGGACTTCCACGTAGGGTGGCGTCTGACCCGTGCGGGCTCAGAAGGCTCAGTGCGGCGCTCTGAGCGGGTGCAGCGGCGCAGCCACATGTAGGGTCAGCCCCTTCTGTTGTGCCTCTGGCCATGGCCGGGACTCGAACGGGGCTGGGGATGCATGCAAGCGTTCGTATGAAGCCTTGGCTGACAGCGTGCCAGGGGAAGGTGCCACATCTGTGGCCACAGAGCAGGGTTCATTTATTTGTGGGTCGTTCTTCTGTAAAGTTCACTGGCTCTTAGGTGAGCTGAACAGCTTTATAGTCCCTTGATCTCATTAAATTAAGCAAATGAGCCCTTGTTTACTCCCTGACTAAATGACTATGAGCATGAGATTTCACTAGTATTGTATCAAGAATTATGAAAGTTTCTCTGTATTAATATCCAGCCTTCAGGGTGAACCACACTAAAGCTCTTTCCACTGAGAAAATCAGAATTTTCTTCTCAGAATCTTATTTTATTTCAGAATCTTCTAGGAGGAGTAGAATTCACAATCCATGACCTCTGCCACATTGAAAGATATAAAATAGATGTTGTTCTGGCACATGTTTGTCCAAAGATTTATTTCTCATGTCCAAGGAACCCACGAGTTATTCTAATATCAGCGCCTTCAAACAGAAAACGGGTCCAGAGGGCTTTTCATCATCTGAGTGCTTTCACATTCTCCTTCATGTGGCTTGTTGACGGAGAGATAGAATGTCATCACTGCCATAAGTGGAGGCAGTCCTGAGAACATAGATTTCATGTGGTCAGTTACCTAGGGAGGTGAGGCAGGCTTGCAAAGCTTGGTGACAGCTCGGGGTGGCACTGCCAAATCTGCCATGTTCGCCATCTAACCCACGAGGGCCCCTAAGCCAGGGAGAAGTCTCTCTAGAGCCATGGCTTGTTTTGGGGGGATGTTCCCTTGGTTTGCGGGTCATCGCTTCATAGCCACGTGATCTTTAAAGAGTCGCTGTGCCTCCCTGACATCATCCGCTGCTGGTCTGGAAGATGGAGCAGTAACTCTGGCCCTGCCTAATCCACAAGTCCCTGATGAAGGTCAAAAAGGGTGGTGCATGTGATGGGGTTTGGAAACCGTAAAATTCATCATAAAACGCAAAGTGGTGGATTGTGGCGATATCAACATTTCGATGCAAAACTCTCTGGTTCAGCAACTTCAAGAGGATGAAATGCATTCTTTTTATGCTCGAGAGCCTTTGAATTTCTTTTCCCCACACTGTAAAAACTCATATGTTGGCCCTCTTCTCTGTGTCCCAGCGTTTCAATAAGCCGGCATCACAGCAGTGGTTAAAATAAGGCAAACAGACACTGGCCTGGAGGTGTGTGTGCGCGCGCGCATTTAAGAAAGTGCACATACCTTTGACCTCCTACATATGTTCATACAATTAAAAAAGGCATAATGACTCATTAACCAAACAAGGCCTAGAAAAAAAAAAAAACCTACTCATTTAATACAATCACAGTGACTTCCTCACTGTTTCCACTTCATTGCTGCTTATGTGAGTAAAAACAACATGCTAAATGGAGACTCTCAGAAGCCCGTGGGACCAATTACTGCCACGTGACTTCCTCCCGGCCTTCCATGAAAATAACTATATTATAATGGCCTGTGATATTAATATCAGCTTTGGAAAAGCCAGGCAGCGGCTCCACAGGGAAGGAAGCGGCCCGAGCCAGAGCCGTGGAATGTGCAGCGCTTGATGCACGGGGGGCGGTGCCATTTCATAAGCTGCATCACGCAGTTAAATAGTGCGGGGGCACTGAATGGGCTTGTGGGTTAATTAGGGTTAAAAGGCCACCAGAGTAGTCTATCTCTGATCTCCGACTCCCAGAAAATGTGGTTGTTGGCGGAAATGTTGGAAATTAAAGTTCTCAGAAATGAAACCATTTCCAAAGCAGTCCCCCTCCCCCGCCCCGAATTTCTCCAGATTTCTGCCCACCACAGAGGCAGGATGTATTAGGACAGCTCTGTTTGTGTTGGAGTGTCGACCTGGGATGAGGTCGGCTGGGTACACCTCCCAAGTGTGTAGAGTAGCTCAGTGGGGTTTTTTGGTGACACCAGAAGGCTGGGCAGAGCCAAAGGGCGGATGAGCCACCACATCCAGCGGCCTTGCTCCTGGGCTCCTTCAAATGGGCTCCTGGGTCCATGCCCCGCCCAGGCCCCATCCCAGACCCGCCCCCTGCAGGGTCTTGGGGAGAGTCGGTGTTCTCTCTGTGGCAAGTCAAATTCTCCCCTCTAGCGTATGGCAACGGGCCAGTCACTTTTCTTGGTTGTAAATTGCTAGAGTGCATTAACTCCACTCAAGGGTGGTCCCAAAGCACAATGGAGAATAAAAATCCCCCGGGGATCAGATGTTTCGTGGTGCATCTAATTATCCAGGAGAGATTGCCTAAGGAAACAATCTAGGTCCAGATCCTGGACAGTAGCTAATGGTTTGGTCAGATAATCATCAGAGGCTTAGAAGGGAAAATATTGGAGAATCGGTGATGGGGAAATTTAGGGAGAAGCTGGATACGCTTCTTAGAGTCAATCCGAAGTGTTAGACTGTTGGAGTCCAAGCTACATGCTTACCCAAAGGCCCTCACCGCATAGGGATTTTCAATAATTAGGAGAACAAAGTGACTTTCACTGAAGATGTCCCAGAGAGTCTCACCCTGGTGCTTAATCAATCGACTTGTAGATAAAACCAGCTCTGCTGGCAGGAATACCTAATAGCAACAACCTACGGACAAGAACTCCTCCCACTAGGGGGACCTGGCTCGCACCTCTGGTGTGTCCTCCCCAGGTCAGGAGTAGCAATCAGACCTGAGCACCATGATGCCCTGAGACCCAGGAGGGCCAGTCACCTACCTGGTAGGAGCTCATTACATTGGGCCCATCCTCCATGGAAGGGGCAGAGTGTACCCACTGAGAGAGTAACTTGTATTATATTTAGATTTGTTTTTACCACCCCACTCCACTAACACTTTCATCAGTGGGACTGACTTAAATTCTTAAGTATCATAATTCTTTCTGAAATAATCATTGTGATCTTCTTGATAGTTATTTTCCAAATCTCTTGTAGTAACATTTAAGGACTCCTAATATATGACAATGCCCTTCAAATGTATTTTAAAAATAATTTGAACAAACTGACCTATAATAACAATTAAAATTATAAATAGATTGCTTATGACTAAGAAATTGGATTTGCAAAGAAAGAAAGAGTGGGCCGATGGTGGTAGAATTCATTGCTCGAACTGTGTGTCCCACTCTCCATAAACACGCGAGTTCACAGGAAGATCAAGTGATCTATTGACAGCTCAGGCGTGGTATCAGCTGGATACCCCTTGGCAGACAATGCCTCGCAAATACGGGAATGCTCTCCCTCAGGACAAAGCGCTCGCTTTGAATGAATGGTGGACAAATGACACTTTTCCTATTCTAGAACACACAGATGTAGGGGCATTGAGGAAGAAATGTGAGAAACCACTTGCAGTTACACATAATGACCCCCTCTCAAAATGTTGCAGCCTGTCCCTGGGCTCTGCTGGTTGTACTACCCAGTGGGAGCTCCTAGCAACGGATATGAAACTAATTCTGTGAAATTGAGAGTGAAACAGCCACTTGGTCTTTTAGGGATTCTCATGACACTGGAGAATCATAACGAGAGAAAGTTGAATTTTTCTGGGTTGATTGATTCTGGCTACTAAAAAGAGGGAGAGGGAGGGCCACAGATGCAATGCAAGGACAGCTCTTGCACTACTGTTTTGAGTGGTGGAGATGAGTAGAAGACTGTGGCATGCCTACACAAGCAGAAACAAGGGCTAAGATATCTAAACAGGGAAGATTTAGCTTTAGGTTGCCCTCCTGTGTGCTAGCCGAGGCAGAGAGAACATGAAATGGTTGCGAGGGGACATCTGCCAGTACTAGCTACCATCTATGTATAGAAATGCCTATTAGAATGTCGTTGGTGGTTCCAATTTCCACTTAATCTTCAGTTTTAGAAATTCAAGATGGGATTGGGTTGTAACAAGAAGAACGGACAATGGTCAGAGACCTTGAAACTGAAAGTAGTAAATAAAACTTTGTATTTTCTCTGTTTGGGAAAAGGGTGAGTGTGCTTTTGGTCGCATGAGATGGGCCACCTGAACTATAGAAAAATATTTTTGGAAGTATAAGTTTGGGAGGAAGGGTTTCCGAGGATGTAAAGCAGTCAGAGGGGTAGACTGTAACAGACTCGACTATCCAGAATGTCCACATTCTCTTTATTAGGGGGGGACCCCCCAAATGGTAGAGTACCAGAACCCCACTTTTCACCGGGAAAGCAAAGGAGTCGGCCATCTCCTCATGTTTAGGTTCCCACCCAGAACTTTGGAACCCGAGGGAGTGACATGCAGATAAGAAGCTATTTGTAATGGCAGGGACATCAGAGTTGACAGTGCTGAGGTGGGGTTGGCTAGTGTCCGGGGTGGATGTCGTGATAATGAAAGCAGCCACACGTCATGAGCTGGTGACATTTTAGCCTGATTGTTTCAGCACCGTGACCTCAGCTGTGTTTCTGGCTGTCCAGCCGTCCCTTGACTCCCCTCCATGTTCTGAGTCAGCTTCCCCAGCCCTCATGTTGACTTGCGAGTTCTCCAAGGGCCTCGCAACAAAGTTCTTTCCTGCTTGGCATGGCCAGAGGTAATTCTCGTTATTTGCGCAGTGGTATATAATGGCTCAAGGTGCCACTCGTTCTACCTTGGCAACCTCACAGTGGCCCTTTCCTGTGAAATTGGCAGACTTTGGGAGTGGTCCCTGTCTTAGGGCAAAACTCTTCACCAAAGGCTTGTCTCCTCTGCCTTTCTGTGTAGTGGCTGTCTATCATACTTCATCTTCCGGTATTAAAGAGCCTTTCCCTCTGAAAGCATGTCCTTTTTTTTTTTTTTTTAATATAGGAACGGTATAGAAGACAATATGAGGAAATCATCCCTGTAAAGCAAGGAAAATTGTCTTGGAAGTTAATTCCAGCTATTTTGTGGGGACCAATTAGATGAATTCTGACTACCTCCATTCCAGGTGAGTTCCTTTCCCACCTGGCTAAAGTTATACTAATTTGCCTGTCATTTTAATAATGTGAAATTACTTTCTGAATATAGCAATTAACCCCAATATGTTCCAACCTTCTTCCCAGATAACCCCTTAGCACACTAAACATTTTATCTCCTTAGTCTGACACATTTAAACTGTCCCCCAATAAAAACGCAGGGAATTTGGGGACCTTAGCTATAGATACATAGTTTTAGATAGAGATTGGCTCAGTAGTACAATTTAGCTTCAATCTCTTGAACTGAAAGGGTCTATTAAGAATACAGTAAACATAATGTTTTTAATACAAAAAATGACAACTCATTATTTAAATGTTTCCTGCTGCAAATATTTGTTGAGCAGCTCTAGGTATTACCCTAGTGACTGGAGATTTATATGTGAACAAAATAAAGTGCTTACACTTAGTTTGGGGGTTAGAGTTGCTAAACATATGATAAAGGAATCTATTTCAATGGTAGGTACTATCGAGAGAAATAGAGCAGGGTGTGCCAGGAGTAAGCTTACATGTTCAAGACACTGAGGAAAGGTCCACACACCTGCAGAATGAGTTGGGGGGAACATCCTAGATGAAGTGGGGAACCAGAACATGTAGGACCTTGAGATCATTGGAAGGATTCAGGCTTGGGGATGAAAGACATTTGAAGGTATGAACCAAGGAATGACGTTATCTGACTTACGTCCTTTCACAAGACCAGGTACAATTTTTAAAAATCTAGGTAAAATTTATATACAACAAAATCACAGATGTTCAGTGTTTTCTCAGTCGAATCTGTCAAATGCCTACATCCTATGTAAATGGTTACATTTGTCCTATAATGTCACTGAAATAGAATCATACGCTGTCTACTCTCACGTGGCTGGCTTCTTCCAGACAGCACAGTGTTTTGAGGAGTCATTCATGTTGTCATACAAATCAGTTGTTCCTTCTTTTTATGGTTGCATAGCAGTAACCCATTATCTGACTATGCCACAGTTATTTACACATTGTACTGTTGGTAGCTGTTCCGGTGTTCTTTGTTTGTTTTCACCATTACTAGTAAAGCTGCTATGAACATTCTTGCCATATCTTTGTTTGGACTGTGTTTTATTTATTTATTTATTTTGGTAAATACTTCAAGTGCAGTTTCTGGGTCACACGATAAATGTACTTTAACCTTATAAGAAACTATCTAATAGCTTTTCAAAGAGATTGTAGGGTTATATACTCCGATCAGCAATAATGTAAGACAGCCTGATTGTTCTACATGCTCTGGAAAATTTGATGTGGTTGGCTTCTTAAATTTTTCCATATGTTTTACTTCTAGTCATGTTATAAACTTCACCTTACAAAGCTTTTCATTTATCTTTAAATGGCCAATTTCTTGTAAGGATGTTATTTCAAAACATGATATTTTATAGTAAGCCACTTATTTATTATTTCTGGTGTTCTTTATTTCTTCATGCGTATTCTAGTTTCTATTTGATATCGTTTATCTTTAGCCTTTGGATTTTGTTACAATAAATTCTCTCAAGTTTTGCTGATGTGAGGATACCATTGTTTTTCCTTCCTTTTGAAGGACATTTTCATTGGTTATAGAATTCTGTGTTGATAGTGAGTTTTTTCCTTTCTATTTTAAAGGTAGGATCCCATTATCTTTGGCTGCCACTGTTTCTAATGAGAAGTCAGCTGTCATTTATATCACTGTTCCTCTATATATAACATGTTTTTCCTTTGCCTGCTTTCAGGATTTTTCTTTTTATCTTTGGTTTTAAGCAGTTTGACTGTGATGTGCTAGATGTGGTTTTCTTTGTATTTAGTTTTGGGGTTTACTAAACTTCTTAATCTGTAAGTTGATATTTTTGAACAAATATGAAAAATTTTCAATTATTCTCACTCTGGTCTCCAAATACATGTATATTAGACAGTTTTAAACGCCTCATAAGTACTTCAGCCTCTTTATTTTTCTTCAATTGTTATTCCTCTATTCTTAGGTCATTTCCAGTCTGCTATTTTTCTGCCATTTCTAGCATCCATTGAATTTTGTATTTAAATTTTTATTCTAGTTTAATTATTTTTATTTGATTCTTCATTTTACAGTTACATTTCTTTGTAGATATTCCCTATATTTTCACCCCTTAAGACCATATTTTCCTTTAATACTCTAAACATATTTTTCTTTATTTTCTCAACAACATTTATAACAATAGTTTTAAAGTCTTTGTCTGAATATCAGATATCTGGGCCATCTCAGGGGGACTATCTATTCTTTGAATTTTTTGTTGATTGTGGGTCACATTTTCCTTTTTTATTTATGCATATTTATGTTTCTAATTGTGTGCTCAACTTATTGACTGCTATAGTGCAGGGTTTCTGAAGAGTGTTGAGCTTTGTTCTGGTAGGCAGTTCAGAGACTACCTGTTTACGCTGGACTTGTAAAGGCTTGGTTTATGCTTTATTGTGCCAGATCTAGGGAGGGCCCAAAGTGTTTCCCAGCTCCCTCTAATTTGGGACTGGGGCGGGAGAAGCAATTTTTAAACTCTGTCTCCCTCAAGGCTTTTTTTTTTTCAGGGCTTAGTTTAATGATTTTTTAGGGCAGATACAAGTTAGGGATTTTTCTAGAGTGTAGTTTTTACTCCTAAGGCCTGACCTTCCTGACATCTCAGCTAGTTGCCTGGAGTCGTAATGAGGCGTCAACAAAGTTTCTCTACTCGGGCTGTAGCAGGGCTACAACATCCCCCCAGTACTGCTCATTCTGCTACTAGTTGTGTTTTCCTCAGATCCCCACAGCAGCCACTCTCCTGCGAGCCTCAAGTAATCTTGCTCCATGCAAGCTTAGCCCGGCCTGCAACCAAGGACCCACAGGGCCCCTCACTTGGAGTTTTGCACATTTCCCTCCTCTCCACTTGCTTCTCCTTCAGATTGTAGCGAGATCTAGAGCCAGGGCACTGCTCAGGCGGACAGGAAATGGGGCGCGAGCTCTCAGTACCTGAAGGTGGCAAGGGGATCCTATCGGGCCGGGCCCTGTCTAGCTCTTTTTGTCAACTGGACAGTAGACCCATGAGTGCCTCCTAATTTAAAGTGACGGAGTTGTCCTCAGTCAGTCCCTTGTGCCTCTCTAAGTTCTCACACTTACATTATCTCTGATGGTACCTATCTCCCTGGCCTTCTGCACAGAAGAATATTTATTTCCAGGCTTGAGCCCTTGGCTGTGCTGGCAGAAAACTGAAACAGACTGAAAATCAGACACGCCTGGGCTGGGGAGCCTCTGGAGGGTCTCTCTCCCTCCCTTCTCAGGGCCCTGTTGGGCAAGTGGATGGGGGGAGGAGGCTGCTTCTTGTCTGTGCTTCCTCCTTCCCTCCCCCCAAATACCCTCAGTGCCCACTCCTGAGAAACAGAATGCATCTGAGCAGCCCTAAGGGGTGGGGCGCTGCCAGCCCTTCCTGTCCCCCCACTCCCACGTCTCCCCCAACACAGTGTAGCTGGGTTGCAGCCGCATTTGGAGCGACCTGTGGGGAGCACCTCGGCAGGGCAGCTTTGATGATTTCCTCAGACACATGGAGCAGACTGACAAATTGACTTTCAAGTGAAAGGTCAGTGTCGAGAACCAAGGGGTACAGCATCTGGATTCACAATTAAAACGCCTGCGGAGCACAGTGTGCAGCTCCGGCGTCTCCTGGTGTGGGAGGTGCTGTCAGAGGGACTCATTTGGCAGCTGTGTCGTCTGACTCTGGATTGGGATTGGAGAAAATAAAAATTCCTTGTAGTCGTCTGTGCGTGTGTGCGCGCGCGCACCCGCGGTCCTGTGTGGGCGGGCGTATCAAGAGAAATCCTGCTCCTTCGCAAAAGCACAGCTTTTTGCTAACTCAGGCCTGCCCTCGGCTTGACCTCCATGGTCCGTCCAGCGTGAGCGGATCCTCGGAAGGGCTGGCCGGCCTGGCCCTGCACCCGCCTTATAAAGCTACAAATGAAAGAACAGTGAGGATGGAGTTGGAAACCAAGTTTAATCACTGATGGACTCTCTGACCCTGGGCCGGTTGTCGTTTACAGTGTATAAAGGGCAGCACCCAGACACCTGCAGACATGTACTTGCTTGTCCAGTTTGAAAGAGAGCGGGGCCCCGTCAATGCCTTTCCTCTATGTTCCTGGTCCTAGGAATAGTTCCGTTGCCGGTTTACAAAGTGGTTCCATACCTGAAGACATGGTGAAAGAAAACAGGATGTTCCCAAAGCACCGGCAGGCCCAGGACCTCAGAAAGTGCCTGGGGCGGGGGCCCGGTGGACCGAACGCTTAGCTTCCTCAGGATGCTTTCTTTGCCCAGCACTTGCTGTTGAGATCCTAGTGATGGAATTAAGCAGGTAGATGATAAACCCCTGTAATAACACCATTCATTATGGCCTGTTTACTTTCCTCCCCTTTGCAGCCGCCAGCCCTGCAGGAGGTCCCTAAAACCCTCTGTTGAGTGATGGGATGCAAACCTCCCTCCGAAGCAGTGGCTCTGCCGCTCTGCCTGCCCCCAGCGAGCGGGCCCAGCAGGCGGCTCCACTTTGGGGAGCACTTGGGAAACGATATTTATAGCTCCCACCGGCCCCCTTTCTTCTCCTCCCAGGAAGCAGTCCGGATAATGGAACTGAGCTAGTGGCAGAAAGTGTCAGAGAAGTTTTCTAGAATGAGAGAGACAGAAGCCGAGCATGGAATTTGGAGGGGCTTGATTTGAAAGGACCTGCGTTTTCCAAGAAAGGAAACACTAGGGTTTGAGCCGCTGGCTGCACTGGCTGGGAGACAAAGGGCCCTTTGCTTAATAATGCAGGTTCTGGAGCTACTCTGCCAGGGATCCAATCCCGCCTCTGTGACTTACCAGCCGTGTGATGTTGGGGATATTATTTAAGTTCTCTGTGTCTCAGTTTCCTTTTCTGCAAAATGAGGAGAATGAGAAGACCTATCTCGCAGAGCTGTTGCAAAGATAAGATTCGTTATGGCATGAGAAATGCCGAGAACAGTCTCTAGTGCATAGTACGCACTGCGTGAGTCTTTGTAAATATCATTAATTTTGAGGGGGTTAATCCATCGTCTTCTTGTCCCCTGCCTCCCCCCTGTGCTGCTGTCAGGTAAACGCATTCTTATTTTGGGTTTACTTTCCTTGACAGACGAGGAACTGTAGAAACAAGTCTCCTTTCATTGGCCTTGAAGGTCCGCATTCTTACGTAGATTTTCTCTTCTATTTCTCCTATTCACTCTTAGCACTAGCTGTGAGGTAAAAGAGTTGTTTATATTTACAGACAGCAAATACTTACTGGATACGTACTATATGCCGGAAACTGTTCTGAGAGCTAGGAAGAGGAGGGTGGACAGGACACAGTTCTGCTGTCATGGAGTTGATAACGTCATTTTATCTCTTTTGTTAGAATCTAAGCTTTTGGTAGACAGAATATATGTCTCATTTATCTTTATATCCACAGGAGTATTTAGCACAGAATTTCACAGTAAGTACTCAAATGCTTGTTGACAGAATAACTATAGCAAATATTCGAGTAATGTCACACACCATGTTAATTGTTTTACATTCATTATCTTGCTTATGCTGTAGTAACAATTCTGTGAGTTTGGTATTTTATGCATGGGCAAACCAATATTAGAGACTTGTCTAAGTTCACGCAGACAGTTAATTAGCACAAGGGCTCTGCCCAGGCTGTCTTGACTCTAAATTTTATACTCTTTGACTTTGGAAATAACGTTGAAGTGAAGGAGCTTTACTAACTTGTCATAATAGTTGAGTGAATGGAATCTCAAAGTTGTTAAACAAGCTGCTGAAAATCGCATATGTCCCCACTACTCTCTGGCCTTTTCATTTGACCCTTTTTGTACTCCCCCTCTCCCCCCACCCAAAAACAAATGCAATCTCGCACTTGGACTAGGGCGCTGCCTGCGTGGGAGTCCTGTTTCTCTGGCACCCATGTTTGGCGGTAAATTTATGCTCCCTTGCATCCTGCTGGGGAGGAAGCAGCAATCCGAATGCTGGGCTGTTGCCACAACCCTAGGAAATAGGAACATCGGTCATTCCACTTGCCACCCTGCTTGAAACATTGGGGCCTATTTTTAGACCCAGGCAGAGCAAGGAAAGTATTAAACAGTAGCTTGCTCAGTGACTAAGTTATAGGCCTCCATTCTGTGAAGACAACTTGGGTTTTAAAATATTTATTTTACTTGTTTGACTGTCAATGGATTTATTTTGGCCCCAGCCAATAGGGATTCAAGTATACAGAACTTGTTTTAATGCCTTCAGTTTACTGAGTAATTTTTATTTCTGACTCCAAGTTATATGGTGTTCTTTGCAGAACAATTGATGTTCAGGATGCATTTAAGAGTTATTTAAAGTATAAAAAATGGAAAGTATGATCTCCACATCTCTATCTTCTTGTCACAGCAACAGGGTATGGCCAAGTGAGCTGTTTGTCTTTGTCACAGAATGAGTCACTATTGGCAAATTACTAATCTTAATTTTTATTCACGGTTTGTTGAATTCATCTCATTACCTTAGATCCACTCACTTCCATATTCAAAAATAAAAATAATAATACAAACATGGTTGTCATAACAAAGAAGCAAAGGGTAGCTGTAACAGGCAAAAGGCTTATCAGTAAAGGTATCTTAAGTAATTAACTCTGTCGGTAAGAATTTATTCAGCGTCTGTCTGGCACATAATTGGACTGGAGTACAGACATTGCTTGCAACTATAAGACCACTCATTAATTCACAATTGTGAATACTCTATGTTAAAATTTAGGTATATGCCTATATCAGTCTGCTGAGGTGATATTTTGAGTTGGTTGTATCAAGAGCATGATGGAGAGCTTCAGTATCTGGATGTATTTTGGATTAAGTTACATTAAAATCCTCTTCTAGAAACACTCAAATATAGATTAAAATATAGTATACATTGTATTCAACATATAGTCAAGTTTGCAAGAAGGAAAGCAAATTTTCTGGGAAGAATATAGCAACAACTAACAAGGAGATAGTAAACACACGAGCTTTTGCCCCAGTTACCTTGGCTGCGGGCAGGAGTTTGATCTCCAAGATCCGAGGGCCTGGGTTTTAAAGCTCATGAAGGAATAAACACACAATAACAACAACAGCCCCTCAAATGTCTCCCTTGAAAAATACGGAGACTTGTGCTTATGTGGGATGATAGTTCAATGTTTTGATTCCCATTGTAGTTCAGGGATACCCAGACTATGACATCAACGTAAAACAGGTCCTAGGCTGATGATGCATCTACAGCGACTGGCAGAAGGTGAAATTCTCCTTTTGGGGGGACATGCCCTTAATCTAGGCCGCGTAAGATTTCCACAATAATCCCTTAAAGATCAGCTCATAATCCCAAATTATAAAGGACAAATCCACCATAAGCAAAAATCACATTAAAAATAACAAAAGGATTAGGCTTCCAAGATACTCAAATAACAAAACAATCTTTTAGAGATCATGAAATAAGTATGTCTCAGCTGATGAAAGACATTAAAAAGCCAGGATTAAATACATAAACATACAAAGCATTATCAACATGGACAGATTCTAAAAAGAACCAAATAAAACTTCTAGAAATTAAAAAAGTCTTTAAAAAATGCCCAGTAGCAAGATGAAACAGCAGATTAGATTTAAGTGACGAAAGAAGGAGCATACTGAAAGACAGATGTGAAGAAATTACCGAGAGGCAGAATGATGAGATTCAGTAACCGAAATGGGAAAAGATAAACAACGTAGACAGACACAGGTGAAGAGACTTGGAGGACGAGATGAAAAGTTTCGACAGCATGCAACAGGGGCAGGGCTCTAAAAGATAAGGCAAGAATGTTCAATGGTTAGTAAAAGATATAAATATTCCCAACAAGATATGTACAAGTAAATCTCACTTAAATATATCATGGTTAACTGTCAGAAAAGATCTAAAAGTCGGCTGTAATGAAAAAGAGGCTTTATCTAACAAAAGTGGGACAATTATACTAACAGGCAACTTTTAACACGCACCAATAGGTGCCAGAAAGAGATAGGATCACATCTTCGAAAAATCAGGGTAAAAACCTATTAATTTAGAGTTGTACGTCCTTCTAATTTTTATTCAATTGTAGTGAGAGTAAGATAGTTTAGATAGAGGTACTGGTGGTATATGAAGGATGTGTGTGTGGAAGAGATTATTTTCATAGTGTAAGAGATGATAGTGAGGTTAGAGACTTTATAAATGGAATTACAACATGTCTCTAAGTGAAATCTGTACACAGACCATTGATAAGTGAGAAAGTCATGTGGTGTTTTGTTATTCGCTGAAACGTAGTCCTACACCCCACAGCAGAGTTCCAATCAGAAAATTAGACCGGGGGAGAGGCTCTTTTTTAATGTTATGCTAGATAGTCCAAAATAATCTCCAACCAAAGAAGTTTAACCTGTTCGATTTATCTTACCTTCCTTTTAATGCCCACGCCTGAATCTCTTGCCTTGTGTGTGTGCGCACATGTGAGCAAAATGCTAGCTATAATAAAGCCAAGCAGGCCGAGGTAGGCAGATGAGGAGACAGCATACCTGTGCCATTGCCTAGTTTGGAGCTCACCCTGACCATTCACACAAAGCTCGGGAGAATGGAACATCTTATCCATCATTTTCTGCAAAAGTGCACTGAGGACGAAGGGTACATAACTGATTTTGTTGAATCGTAAGATCAACTGATGGATGCCTTTTTTTTCTTTCTTTTTTTTTTTTGAGAAGTTTTCCTAGGCTTTAATTTAAACCATAGCATGGATTTTCTTGCCTGTGCCTATCACCATGTCTAGCACGGAGAGAGTGCTCAATACGTATTTGTTGAGTTAATGAGTGAAAGGCAATGAATGGAAGAGACAAGCAGTTGAGAGCTAGACAATTACAATTATTTGAGGGAAAGGGAGGGCCTTCTTACATCTTAGGAGGGCTTTGTGAAGAATCTCTGTTTCCTATTCTGGGGCAGACAACTTACTGGTGAGGTTTTTTTGGCTAAGCTGTATTTTTCCACAGCTGGG
>PVJD01009751.1:0-59675 GCA_004026545.1 Mormoops blainvillei
GTCTCCATAAAAGAACACACCACACCTGTACTCCATTTCGTCTGTTTAAGAGGAAAAGTGGAGATGGATTCTGTGCAAACAGAGAGTCAGGGTGTCCCATTTTGACATAAAGTCAGAATCTCTCTTATTTCTTCTTCCATGGCCACTGCAGAGTGAAGGTGATGACAGCCGAGGCAGGAATGTGAATGCCTAGGCCTTTGATGTAGATAAGCCTCCACAGGTTCAAACTCCAAACTTAGTGCTTGTATGTGAGTGATGCAGAGGGATTTGCCTAACTTACTAAGGCCTCCACTTTCATATCTGTACATGAGATTCATAGTACCCATTACTGAAGCATATTGTGAGGATTAAATAAAACAGCCTATGTGATACACTGGAATAAACAACTGACTGACTGAGTAAACATTTAATAAATAATAGTTGCCATACCTTCTTTTCTAATGTGAATTATACATATTTTAAACCAGTTGATGAGCTCCTTTCAGTGTTGTGCAAGGTTTATCACAGGGAGGAATCAATTTAACACCAATATTCTTATATCCAATTGTTTGTGCCACACGCTAGTTTTATGGAAAAAATAGCGATGTCTCTGGGACCCAGAGGATGCTTTCATCAGCTTTGTCGCTAAATATAGTGTGGGTACAATCATGCCTCACCCAGCAGGGGCCTAGGACTCAGGCCAGAAATCACCTCAGAAGCGCCAGTGCTGGCTGAAAGGGTGTAATCAACATTAATTCTTGAATATTACTTACAGAGTTTATGGGGGAGAAAATGTGATTAATTCACACAAAAAAGGAAAAAAATCCCATTTCTCAACTGAGGGGGAAAATTCCTTTGAGCATAAACATATTGCACTATTTATACATGACATATTTTCTGCATCTATAAACTTACCATGCTCAAGTATTCTAATTAATTGTGGTGGTTGCCAGGGAAACCAAACTAACTCAATTATAGGTCTGCAGGAAGGTGCAGTGTATTTATGACTATGAAGCAGGTACTTTTCTGTGCAAAAACTAAAACTGAGCAGATGCCTAAAGAATTTAAATGTTCTCGAGAACACAGTGTTACCTGAATGGATTTCCTTAAAGAATGTCTTGATTTTCTTTCTTTATAACAACTTGATTTGGTGACACAGACCATGAATGTGATAGATTAAGAAGATATAAGTAGGAACATGATCAGCCATAAAACCATAGGAAATGACTGAATTAGGAGACTGTGGTTCCCATTAAAAGGGTCATCATTCTATATATTACTTGTGTTTTGCTGTCTTCTTATCTAAATACCTGTGGTCTAAATAATACAAAAAATAAAGGGAAAGCAGCTGGCAGTAAAAAAGTAATTTAAAAAAACCACAGAACCAATAAGTTAGCTGAAATAATTGTTAGAAAAAATTTTGAGAGATTGATGACATTTTGCCAGAGGATTGAGGAATGCCCACACTTTCACTTCTAACCCTGAAAATGTGTATATAAAGAACTAGTAACAAATAAAATAAGTGGAGGGTGCGCCTCAAGTTTAATCAAGTTTGAAAAAGTTTCTAACATGTCATACTCATAAGTAAAGTTATAATAATTATTAAAACTTATTATTTTATTTTTATAACTCAGATATCCCTAGTATTTCCTTACTACATTATAAAAATCTATACTTAGAGTTTTTAAAAAGTCTGAAAGTTATAGAATCATTGTTCAGAAACAGTTTAATATTATTTGTCATGTGAACAAAATATTACGCTTTTCTGGGGCCCAGACTGACTATCCATTCATCCATCCAATCATTTAGTTAATTAAAAATTATTTATCGAGTGCCTACTTTGTGCTTGGCTGTATGCGAGGTCCTGGGTATACAAGCACAAATAAAATTGCCATCCTTAGTGAATTTATAATATGACTAGGGAGACAAATCATAAACTGATAACTATAGAAACAAATGTTTATTAAATTATAACTCTGAACTCTTCAGAAAGCTTGACAGGAGCTGAAATCTCAATATATGATTTTATTTCCATAAAAAAAAAAATCCATACTCTTGGTGAATTGACACTTTTATCATTAATTTCATTATCTATAGTAATACTCCTTGTTTTAAAATCTACTTTTAAAAAGTTATTGATCTGCTTTAACGATCTTTTGGTTACTGTTAAAATCTTTCTGTATTTTTTTAAAATCTAAGGTGTTTCTCAGGTATGCAGCATATGATTAATATACTTTAAAATCTAATCCGGTATGCTTAGCTTTTTAATGAGAATATTTACTCTATTTAAGTTTAATGTAATTACTGATGCATTTGGTTTTAAAATCTGCCATCTGACTATTTGCTTTCTCTTTGTCCCACCGATCCTATTCCGTTTTCTCTCCTCACTTTTTTAGATCAATTAGTATTTTTTAATCATTTCATTATCCTGCTTTATTAGTTTGTTAAGTTATACTTTTCCAATCCCTCATTCCCAATTATTTTAGAGATAATGGAATGAATCCATGATTTATTAAATGTGGTATAAATTGAAACAGTTAGCGTTTTTCAGACAATGCAGGGACCTAAAAACACTTAGTTCTCTTTACTCATTTTACTTTTCGGGCAATTTTATCATGTTTTATATTCCACCTATATTCTACCTCTAAAGACTGATTTCACATAATCAGTACTAATGTGTGTTTATTTACATACTTACTCCTGCATTTATTCATCATTTTTCCTGCATTTCCATGTTTCCATTGGGACTATATTTTTCTGGCCTGAATGATTCATTTCAATAGTTCTTTTCATGCAAGTCTACTGGTGGAAAATCATCACTTTTTTGGTTTTTGGTTGTTTGAAAACTTTTTCTTTTGCATTAATTATTGAAGTATATTTTATATTTTTACTGGATGTAGAATTCTGTATTGGCAATTATTTCCTCCCCCATCATTTAAAATAGTTTTTAACTCTGTCTTGCTTCTTTAAAAGATGCACCTCCCACCCCCCAAACCCCAACCTGCCTTGGCTGCTGATAAAATTTTCCCTTTTTGTCTTTGGTCCTCACAAGTTTTACCATAATATGTCCAGGTGCATTTTAAAAAAATAATTAACCTGTTTTGGGAGTGTAGAGAGCTTTTTGCTTTGAGAGTCTGATTTTTTAAAAAACCAGTTTGAAAAAAACCTTTGTTGACATATCGTTTTCTCTTTCCCTCTCCAACTGCACGTATCTCATAATGTTTGGCTGTGTCCCCTATGCATCTTATATTCCTTCATTTTTCTAGGTGCTTCTCTTATTCTATCTCGAGTTCACTTCACTAATGTCATGTCTAATTTATTTTGAATGAATTTATTGAGTTCTAAATTTTATTTTTTCAGATCTAGAGTTTGCACTTGACTACTTTTATAGATTTCCATTTTCTGGTGAAATTCTCCATCTTTTCTTCTAGTGTCTTCGACATATTAAAATCAGTTATTTTATATCATGTCTGATAACTATAAAATCTGGATCGCTTAAGATTCTATTTATACTGAATATTTTTACCTTGTTTTCAATCATTTATACTTATTCCTGGCATATCTAATATTTTTTGACTGAATGCCAGACATTATTATGAAAAATTATATAAATATCTCGAGACTCTGTGTTGAGTTATCATTCTCCAAAGAAGATTTACTTTTGCTTTGGGACAGGCAGTAGAGGTTTAGGACCACACTCTTTCAAGTTAAGGTTTTAAAATTTGTGACACCGAGTCTGTCTTTGGTTGTTCTTCCTCCTGGATCATAGCCCCTCTGGGTCTTAACTAGAGCCTGTGATGTCCACCAGGGTCCCTGCAGTTTGCTGGGCCTGAAAATATATTTTTGTTGTTTCATTCCCATGAGACTGTTCAAAGTTCTGCTAAATTTTCCAATCAGCCACAGATTTCCACTTAGCATCTTTGTCTTTTGTCCTGGATTCTCAACAAACGCTTGAAGACAAGAACATTTGTCTCAATTCTTTATTCTCCGGAATCCCAATCCCTTAAGTCCTGGATGCCATAGCAATGCCACGTGTCTTCAAATACAATTTTTAAAAATTGCCCAGCTTTTCCAGTTTTCATTAAATGGACAGCTGGTTTTCAACAAACACCTCCACTACCAGAATGGAAAATTCTTTCTTATGTTATTTTCATTTTCCTAAATTTCCATACTTATTTAAGCTTCACCAACAGGTCAGAAATATATATAATTTAAAAAAAAAATTCCCCCCACTTGTGTTATTTCCTTTAAGAGAAATTACAACGTGTGCTATGTTTTTGTTTTCATCAAGATTCACCATTCATTGATATATTGGCAAAAATGTTTTTTGTCAGTCTTTACTTAGCCCTTACTAAGGTGGCTTTTTGATACTCTCTATAGTGAGCAAGTTCATTGAAATAAAAAATAATTTTGGTGCTAGCTTTTACATGGTCACCTCTTATTCAAACTTATTTATGATTGTGTTAGCTTTGACTCTTTAGGCTACCTCTATCCTGGAACACACTAACTGCATTTCTGCTCTCGCCCAAGCAGATCACTGAAAACCATGGAAGGCCACCCTTGAGAAACATGTGAATCTACCTATTTGTAGGACACTTCCCCTTTGTGTAATTGCCTCATATTAAAAAAATAATAAAAATAAATTGCTCAATAGGAAAAATAAATAATGAGTTTTAGCAATATCTGGACCCTCCAAAAGGGTTTAACTTGTGAATTATCTTCAAGTAAGAGAGATAAAAATGAACTCTAGGCCTTGCCAGTGTGCTGTGATACAAGCGGAGTGCCTATGAAATGCTCCTTACTCCAAGAGTGGTATCTAGAAAGGCGACTATATTCTGTGCAGCCTGACCGACCTGGCTTGACAGCATATTGCGTAGTGCTTTTGACAGCACCAAGAATTGGAAAATGGAATTGCAACTATCAGGCATCGAGTTATGTTTTAACATTTAGTTATAAAGGCCATGTCACGCCCTCAGAGATGCAGCAGGAGTATTAGGCCTGACATTTTGAATTTCAAATGCAAATTGGAAAATCCAACCCAAACTAGGAAAGGACAATGTGTGTAAATGGACTAAGTTCAGTATTCAGAAATGGCTCCTGGGTCAAGCTAATCAAGTCTCCCAAAGGCTCTTGTTTTACTCCATCACCCACATAACTGAAGAAAAATTTCATTAATATGTCTGAATAATATCTGAAGAGCACCACCTTGGTATCTTATTTGCCAAAGAGATTATTGATAAGATGTATCCACATGATCAAGTAAATTCCCACACTAATCCAGTTTGTTCCCCAAGTAGATTTCTTTCTTTCTAGTAAATAGACTCGTATTTTTCAAAGCCCTTAAGCTAACTCGTTATGACAATTTTTCAGAGTAGTTAAGTGACTTGTCTAAAGGTGCATTTTGAGGAAGTAACAAGACAGGGCTAGAGCCTGCGTATCGCACTCCCGTTTCAGTGCCTTGGCTCCCACTTCAGCACATGCTATGACTACACACCACACACACGCTAGGAGCGACGAGGAGCGGGGAAAACACATAGTGCAGTAGAAACGTGAATCCATTCTTTTTTGTTTCATAAGCACAGGTGTGTGAGTAGGATGTAAGCACTGGCCAATAAAGGCATGGCTTTTACAACAGGCCACAGGCCCTAGAAACTCACTAAGCTCTCAGTGCTCCTTCTACAACAGACATTTGATCAAATTCTTTTCCTATTTAAAACCCTTTCATGACCCCTCATTGCCTAGACTAAAGTCCGATTTCGACAGCGCGGCTTACGGGCCATTGCCCTGCTTTTCTCCCCTCCTGCGGCTCTTGGCGCGTCCTGTGTTCTCTTCACAGCTGGGTCTCTGACTTTGCCGGCCCCTCCATCTAGGAACCCTCCCTCTCTCGTGTCCGTTTCCTGGCTGATTCCTTCTCGTTCATCTGATTTCAGCTGTTGTCACTCCCTCTAAGAAACATTTTGTGTGGCCCAGATCTAAATTAAATTTACCTTCTGTGTTTTCAGGCACCCAGCACTTGTTTTATTACAGGAATCATAATAGGCATCGGAATTGCCTATTTGTTGGTTTATATGACCCATTATTCTCTATGCGCCATGTGTGTAGGATCTGTGTCTATCTTGTTCTTCATTTTATTTCTGGCATTTAGCACCCTGCCTGGCATAGAGAGAAGACTCTATATATCTGAAGAATGACTGAATAAAGAATGTTCTAACACTTTGAGAAAGGCCTTTAACAGGCAAAAAACTTCACAAGGACAAATGTCATGCTGATTTATTATCTATTATGTTCCAGTCATTTTCTATGTATTATCTCTCATTTGTGCTCTTTTTATAAAAAAGAAAAAAGACAAAAAAAGATCTGGTGACAGATAGTTATTGGCCAATAATCACTGCCCCTCCCTAAGAGTATACATCTCTGCCCCGTTGAGCTCAGGTACGGTCACGTGAAATGGGAGCGGAAAGGACAAGTGTTCTTTTATGCAGTAACCTTGTGAAGCAAATCATGGTGGTTAACCATGTAATCGATCATTGATATGTTTCAAAAAGAATGTTTCGTTCATCAGAACCTCAAATCATGTGGAGCACAGTCCCAGCTAACTTGAGCTGAGTGAGAAATAGAAATGTTTTGTACAGTAAACAATGAGTAAGATGAGTGACGTATTTGTTATTGTAAACCATGGTGATTTTTGTGTTATAGCAGCATACTGGCATCCATCCTGACCCACAGAGATCCATTCAACCTAGCTCTAACACGGCGGGGGGCGGTTTAGTAAAACATTCAACAGGGCATCAGGCACAACACTGATCAGAACCTAGAACACTTAGGTTACACTGGAACAGGAAACTAAAAAGTCAGAAACTGGTGCTACTTTATTCATATCTTAGAAGTTGCGCCACCTCTCACATTTCTGCTCCTCTCTGCCAACTGCTGCCATTTCTTTCACCCTCAATAACCTACTCTATAGTTAATAATCATAAATATGACCCAAATGGGGGTGATCTCCAGACCTTATCTCCATACGATCTTCTAGCTCAGAACCTGCCGCCAGCTGCTACCTCTCTCTGAGTCACTTGGTTTACATTACTGAGAGATATATCTATGGTTTTAGTGCATCTTTTTGAAACAAGTTACAAGTCAGATGTCACTGGCTAGTTAGTGTTACTGGTTACTAGTCTAAAACTTGTCTAATCAGTTGTGGCTCTGGGTGAGTGTGCTGGGGAGGGGGGTGGTAGTTCAGTAACAGGTCATGTCCCACATGGCCATTTGGGACAGCAAATATGGGGCAGGGTTAGTGTCCTTAGAAAGTATATAAAATATGCTAATCTGTCACATTGATTTTATGAGCAAAATACTATCATTACTGTTACCATCATTACCAAATTTCAGTTGATAAAACTAAAAGCAACAAGGTAACTTGGCTAAAATTGCCTTCAGTAAATGAAGGGCAAGGCGGATTTACAGTGTAAACCTTAATATGTTCAGCTGATCCCAAATTTCATGCTCTGCAATTTACTACATCATCTCAAAGAATTCAACTCTCTCCATCAGTGAAACAAGTACGAATAACCTTATAGCAAAAATAAAATAAAAATTATTTAAAGGTTTAACAAATGGGGTTGTTTTAAAGGACAAGAGTGGTAGAGCTGATATGTACTGAAGAAGAGGAAGGGTTTCAAAGCCCCAAAAAGATTTTCTTCCCAATCCATTTTTACAATATAGAACTTTAGAGTGAAAATCCATATATCCACCACTTAACTTCTGAAAGGTATATTTTGCTATGTTCTTGCCTTATCACATATCTACCTATGTATTCATTCATCAATTCATATTATTTTTTATTTATTTCTAAGTGACTTGCTTGGCCTCGTATCTTCAAACATGTTATTAGTTTGGTGGGATCTGGCAACAATGTTTCTTAATACTACTCTAACTCCTTGCTACTCAAAATATGTCCCATGACCACCGGCAGCACTGACATCAACTGGGACTTTGTTAGAAGTGCAGAATCTTGGGTTCTACTCTGTATCTACTAAATCACACCCTGTACCATAACCAAGATGCCCAAGTGATCTGTGCATATAATAATATTGAGGAAGACTGACACAGGTGATGCCAATGAACAATGAAGGTTGAGAAGTACTAAACTGGACAAGTAGCTTCATTATTTGCTTCTTCCACTTACCTGCTCTATGATCTTGGATAATTACTCATTTGAACCTCAGGACTTTTAACTATGGTGTGGGGAGAATAATAACTGCTTTGTGGAGTTGTTATAAGGGTCGGATGTGATCATCAGTGGAGCAGGGCCTTGGCATAGGTAATCTGTTGTTTCCACAGCAAATGCATGTGTATAGGGGCACAAAAGCAGTGACATCCAACTCAATAGCTCCTCCCCAAAGCTGCCCTAAGTTTGTCTTGTACAATTACCTAATTTTGTAGACAATGATGGAGAAAATAATCTGGGTAAGGCCTAAAGAGGATGGATGAACAGAATGTGATGTAAGTTTGATAAAAATGATTAGAGGCCCAGATAGCACAAGCTGGGGTCTGGGCTGCACGTAAAGAGAGAAAATGGAGTTTCAAGTGAGTCTCAAGGCTAAAGAGAAGTGATTAAAGATAAATTCGTTTGTCATTTACACTTAAGATTTACTGAGATGGGGAAAAACAATGTGGGAGGGTCACTGATTCAGAGATGACAATAGCTCATAGCAAGGGTGAAGTGACGTGACAGTGGGGTTTACTGGAAATTAGCTAACACTTATTAAATGAATAGTCGCCATCACACTAAGCACATAAAGATAAAAAATGGTAAAAAGGAAATCACAAATATGAGAGGAGGGAGCAAAAGGTAGCTTGTCTGAGTTGTATGGGAGAAATGGGAGACAGGACAAATAGATCACAAACCCGCCCTGGCTGGGATGGCTCAGTGGATTGAGTGCTGGCCTGTGAACCAAAGGGTCTGTGGATAGATTCCCAGTCAGGACACATGCCTCGGTTGCAGTCCAGGTGCCCAGTATGGGGTGCTCAAGAGGCAACCACACACTGATGCTTCTCACTCTCTCTTTCTCCCTCCCTCCCCCTTTCTCTAAAAACAAATAAATAATACCTTTAAAAAATTTAAAAAGCATTATTCATTTAAAAACAAAACAAAACAAAAGACAAATCCCAGGAACTCAGGGCCTAAAGAAAAGAGAACTATTGCAGAGTACCAAAATTCAGAAGGAAAACAAAACAACCCCCCTGACCATTTCCACAGCAAATGCATGTCTCTCAGGGCTCACAAGCAGTATCATACAATGAATAGTCCCAAAACAAAATCATTGTAGAGTTCTCCAGTATCATTACTCAATTCTGTATTACACAAGCACCCATTACATCTTCAGAGCTTATATTTGAGTTTCCTGAATGGGCCCAATGTCCTTCCAGTGACTGATTCATCTCTCCTACCCTCTTTGTTGAATCACTAATTACCTCTTTTTCTTTTTTTTGTAAGTATGTGTTTCTCTCTCTTCTTTTTAAGCCCCTTTAAAGTAAAGACACAATGAAGACAATGGAAGGCTTTCACAAAGACTATAGGACAGAACCCTAAGGCCATCTTTGTTTTCTGCTCCAGCTCCTTCGGGCTATCACAGTATTGGTATGGTTATGATGTCCTAAACCCTTTAGGCACCTTCTCAAAAGTGTCACCCGATAAATGTATTCTTTCTACCAGATGTTCCTTTTTTGCATCAGCAGTTATGGATTCTATTTTAAGTCTGGGCTGAGTTTTATCTTTCCACAACAGGGCTGTTGGTTCTGTTCCTTTTATTTTACTTCCATTTGTTTAAAAAAGACTCATTTCAAAAAATTTCTAAAGATGCCTTCAGCAAATTTCAATGCTATTTCTTCCTAGTCATGTAAATAGAATGGGCCAAAGAATGTAGCCTTTAGACATTCTCTTAAAGGTTAGTATTTGATTTAGGGAAAACAAACTCAACTGTAGTGATTTAAAATAAAAAAATGTAAACTGTCCAAGAATTGAATAGTTTTATTTTAAAAGGAAAGAAATGAGTGATAAACAGGCAATGGGAAGGAAAGTTAGGGATCTACTAGCAAAAGTAAAATGTATCTTCTTCAGGAAATACATGCTAATTTTAAAATCATACTTTCATTCTATACCATGCATAAATATTATAAGTGACAGAGGGTAGAAGCAGAAAGTTTCCATTTTCCTTTCCAGATTTGCTCTCCAGCCTTTCTTACCTTACCCTTGGCTTGGGTGCTGGCTGTCGAGAATTGTACTAACAGGCTTCCTTGTTCTCTGACCCACCACTGGGCTTGGCTGATGAGAGGTCTGGTCAGCATGTGTGAGGTCAAGAGGAGGCAGAGGTCTGGGTGCTTATCTCCCAGGTTCCTTCCCTGCTGTTGCCTGCGAGGGGCTGCGTTCCTCTACTGACGCCTACGCGTCCTGTTGGGCGGCTTTGTCTGCAACTGCTCTTCACATTGTGCCATCTGACTCCTCTTCTTACCCCTTTTGGTGCAGGAGTAACAACACCCCACTGCTCCTGGGCCCTGGGTGTTTCACCGCCTTTATTGGTTTCTTTTTCTCCTGTCCACACTTTTATAAATAACCTCTTCTTTAAACTTACCTAAATTTCCCCACTTGAAGCTTTCATGTGCTTCCTGCTGGTGCCCTGACTAATACAAAAGATTTTAGCTTGCTTCATTCATTCATTCATTCATTCATTCACTCACTCACTCACTGACTTCCTTCATTCATCCATACCTTTATTGATTCACTTATTCAATAAATATTGAATATCTACTATGTGCTATCTCTTGTTCTGGGCCTTGGAAATAAACACTGTTTTTAAAAAGTCAAGAAATCTCTGTCCTTACAAAGGTTAGATCTAGCCAGGGGAGATGGAAAACACATAAAAGAAGAAGCTAAATTACAGTATGTTGGGAGGTGGAAAGTGCTATGAAAATAAAAGAAACGGGGAAAGAAGGATAGATAGGGACAGGGTGTAATTTTAGATAATGTGGTTAGGGAAGGTCTCAAGAAAAAAGGTGGCATTTGGGTAAAGATTGTGGGAGAAGAGAAGAAAAGCAAAGCAGATATCTAGGTAAAGCATTATAGGCTGAGGAAGTAGCAACTGCACAGGCCTGTAGGCAGGGGAAGGTCAGGTGCCTGGGGACAGTGTGCCAGAATAGAATGGGAGAGCGGGAGATTCTGTGAGATGAGTGCAGATAACTAAGGGGGCTCCAGGATGTACAGGGCAAATCAGCCATTAGGACTTTGACTTCCCCCCTGAGTAAGGCAGGGAGTCGTTGGAAGGTACCAAGCAGAAGAATAGCATAAGAAACTCCAGCTTTAAGAGGATTACTCTGCATGTTGTACTAAGAATAGTCTACAGGGGAGCACAAGTGTGAGATCAGGAAGACCTAGTAGGAGGCTACTGCGATAACCAAGTGGAAAGATTCTGATGTCTTGGAGCAGGGAGGTGGCAGAAGAGAAGATAAAAAGTGGTCAGCTTCTGGGTACACTCTGAAAAAAGCACTTGACATATTTACTGTTTACTGATAGATTAGATAAAATGGGTAGTATTAGACTGAATGTTTGTATCTCCCCCAAATTCATAGTTTGAAATTTTAATCCTAATGTAATGGTAATCAGAGGTGAGGGTTTTGGTAGCTGATTAAGTATCAAGGGCAGAGCCCTTATCAGTGGGATTAGTGCCTCTGAGAGCTCCCTGGTCCCTTCTTCCATGTGGGACACAGGGAGAAGATAGTTGTCCATAAGGCAGGAAGTAGGCTCTCACCAGACACTGAGGCTACTGGTACCTTAATTTTGAAATTCCCAGCCCCCAGTACTATAAGAAATAAATGTCCATGGTTTATAAGCCACTCAATCTATGGTAGTTTGTTATGGCAGCCTGAAGGGAAAAAGACAGTGTATGAAAGAGTACATTCCAGGATAACTCCTGGGCTTATCACTGAGAAAATGGAAAGACAGGGTACCCATTAAATGAGGTGGGAGACACTGTAGGAGGAAAAGTTTGGGATTAAAGAACTAGATTTTAAGTGTAAGCATATTAAAAGTTTGATATGGATGTCTATTAGACATTCATGTGTAGGTATTGCAAAGCAATCAGTAAAAAAATATAGAAGTAATAGTTACTAGCTTTTATGTTGTTTTGGGAGCCATAAAACTGGATGAATTTGTCAGGACAGGAATCCCCAATTGAGAAGAGGCAAACGGACTGAATTGTAGGGCACTTGCATCAACAAGATGCTATGCATGTGAGGAGGCATTTGAAGAAGGGGCTAAGAGTATCTAATGAAGTAGAAGGAAATCCAGGGTATCATGGAGTCCCGCAAGTCAAGTGAATACAGTGTTTCAGAAAGAGAGGGGTTAACTGTGCCAAGTGTTCCTGGTATCACAAGACAAAGAATGAAAATTGTGTGTTAGATTTAGTAACATGGTGGTCATTGGTGATCTTCAAAAGAGAAGTTTCTAAGGAGTGGATAAGGAAAAGCCTTATTGAAATGCATTCCAGAAAGAATGTGAAGAGATGAACTGAGAATTAGAGTATAGATAACTCTTTTGAGAATCTTTGCTTAAAAGAAGAATGGAAAATTAGACAGTAATGACATAATAAAATGGTATTGAAGAGAAAAAGAATACTATGTTTGTGTGCCGATGGGAAGTATGTAATAGAGAGGCAAAGCAGTATTACATGTGGCAGTGACACGAGAACATCTGGAGCACGGTGCTTGAGGAAAAAGGGGATGGCATGATATTTTACTTGTGAAGTAGCCCTTGCCAGGGGCATGAATGGTATAAACAGTAAGAAGAATAAGTGCAAGCAGGTGAGTTGATGAGTTGGTGGGTGTATGTGGAAGTTCTATCACTATTCTATTTTCTCATTAATATACTCATATAAACAAGATTGTGCACTGAAGCTGAGAACGTTGAGGCGTTGGAGATTCGAGAAGGGAAGGGAAGATATGAAGTAGTAATCTAAAAGAGTGTGCGACTTGCAGCAAAAAACTACTCGACCTAATAAGTAAATTTGGCAAAACGGCAGGATAGAAAGTCAATATTCAGAAATCGAAGGCATTTTTGTACACCAACAATGAAATATCAGAAGCAGAAATCAGAGAAAAAAATCCCATTCACTGTAGCAACAAGAAAAATAAAGTACCTTGGAATAAACTTAACCAAGGAGGTTAAAGACCTGTACTCAGAAAACTACACAGCACTGAAGAAAGAAATTAAGGAAGACACAAGTAAATGGAAGCATATATAATGTTCATGGATTGGAAGAATTAACATCATCAAAATGTCCATACTTACCCAAAGCAATTTATAGATTCAATGCAATCCTTATTAAAATATCAGTGACATATTTCACAGATATGGAACAAACATTTCAAAAATTTATATGGAATCATAAATGACCCCAAAGAGCTGCAGCAATTTTGAGAAAGAAGAACAAAGTAGGAGGGGGTCGCAATACCTAGCATCAAACTATATCATAAGGCCACTGTAATCAAAACAGTCTGGTACTGGCATAAGAACAGACACATAGATCAATGGAACAGAACAGAGAGCACAGAAATATACTCATGTCTCTATAGTCAATTAATATTTGACAAAGGTGGAAGAAACATAAAATGGAGTAAAAACAGCCTCTTCATCAAATGGTGTAGGGAGATCTGGACAGCTACATGCAAAAAAATGAAACTCAACCACCAACTTATAGCACACACAAAAATAAACTCAAGATGGATAAAAGACTTAAATTTAAGTCATGACACCATAAAAGTTCTAGAGGAGAACATAGGCAGGAAAATCTCAGATATTCCACACAACAATATTTTCACCAATATGTCCCCTAGAGCAAGGGGCATAAAGGAAAGAATAAACAAATGGGACTTCATCAAAATAAGAAGCTTCTGCATGGCTAAAAACATCAGCAAAATGGAAAGGGAACCAACCATATGGGAAAATGTATTTGCCCATGGTACCCTGGAGAAGGGTTTGATCTCCAAAATATATAAAGAGCTCACATGACTCCACTCCAGGAAGACAAACAATCCAATCAAAAAATGGGCAAAGGACCTGAACAGACACTTCTCCAAGGAGGACATACACAGGGCCGAGACATATGAAAGGATACTCAGCATCACTAGCCATCAGAGAGATGCAAATTAAAACCACAATGAGATACCAGTTCACACCAGTCAGAATGGCCATCATAAACTAATTAACAAACAAGTGCTGGCAAGGATGTGGAGAAAAGGGACCCCTAGTGCACTGCTTATGGGAATGCAGACTGGTGCAGCCACTGTGGAAAACAGTTTGGAATTTCCTCAAAAAACTAAGGATCGATCTGCCTTTTGACCAAGCAATTCCACTGATGGGATTATACCCTAAGAATCCTGAAACACCCATTCAAAAGAACCTATGCACCCCAATGTTCATAGCAGTACAATTTACAATAGCCAAGAATTGGAAGCAACCTAAGTGCCCAACAGTAAATGAGTGGATCAAAACACTGTGGTACATTTACACAATGGAATACTATGCAGCAGAAAGAAAGAAGGAGCTACTACCATTTGTGACAGCATGGATGGAACTGAAGAGCATTATGCTAAGTGAAATAAGCCAGGTGGTGAAAGACACATGCCATATGATCTCATGTATAAGTAGAACCTAATCAATAAAATAAATAAGCACGCAAAACATAACCAGCAACATTAAAATAACAAACAAACAGACAGTAGCCAGAAGTGAGGAGGGAGGGGGCTATCAGGGGAAAAGGAGGGGAAGGGTCATCAAGGAACATGCATAAAGGACACAAAGCCAAAAGAAGGAAGGATTGAGGGTGGGAGGCGGGGAGGGGTGGGGCTGGGGAACATGGTGGTAGGAAGTGTTGACAAAAAAAAGTAGAGAGTGGGAGGCTAAGAATAGTATAGGAAATTGAGAAGTCAAAGAACTGGTATGTACAACCCATAGACACGAACTCAGAGGTATGGAGATGATGGGATGACGTGCAGGGTGGAGGGGATAAAGGGGAGAAAAAAAAGAGACAACCGTAATAGCATGATCAATAAAATACACCAAAAAATATAAAAGAGTGTGAGACTTAATGGACAAAGAAAATATAGAAAGATTTCTGTGCAACACTAAATGTCTATTTGAATTCAGTGGTTATGAATTTAAAGTGAGACCCGTAAGCACTGCTGTGTGTTTTCCTCCAGCCATCATCGACCTCATGATTGTACACAGGGAATGAGAAGAGAATTATACTTAAACAGGGTGTGGTTTAGCATAAGGATCATAGACCTTCTTTCCTGGAAAATAAACTCTGAGGCAGACATCTGCATACAGGTGATTTTGTGGGAAGTACTCTTGGGAAAAACACTTCTCAGGGAGTAAGAGAAGCTGATTTGAGAAGGAGAAGATGAACTTATCTGTGGTATGGCCTTTCAGAGATCCTCATTATTCTGAAACTGGAGTGACCCTTTCCTCAGTTTAGGAAAGGGGGCAGACAGCCTTATACCACCGTATCCATCAGTAACTAGACGTGGACTGCCCTAAGGATGGAGGGCCACTTTGGGCCACGTAGTTTTATTTGGCTGAGGGCAATACCTGGAGAGGGAGCCAGGTGTGAATCAGCAGAGGCAATGCTCCTGGTAGCAGGGGAAGTGATCACCTCAGTAACCAAAGGGGAGATCCAGAAAGCACACCGCAGGCTTCACTACCGTCCACTTCTTGTGCCATTTAAATCCATTTGCTTTGCATAATGAATTCCCACCATTCGAGACTAGCTTCTCCAGCTTCCAGATGGTCTCTTTTATGGGGGAAATTTACAAGAGAAACATTGGTAGGATGAACTATCATCTCTACTACCGATGCTGGTGCTGCAGCCATGGCTGATGATCAAGGTCTTTCTTCATCCTCTGTCACCACCCTAGACCACTCTCATACTTGACGAGCGCCTCTGTTAGTCCAGATGGCTAACCTGATAGAGGGGTTCAAATCCATGGGAGTTCTCAACCTCTGGTCACTGTGCCCCTCTTGGGCCATGGCTGTTGCTCCTGTTCCCTAACCGAAAAGTCGGCAAATGAATTCTGTGGCAGAAAGATACTAAGGTGATCTCGATGATGCCTACCTGCTGATATTTCTGCTCTTGTGTAATCTCCTCCCCCCGAATACAGATGCAGTCTTTGACTTGTTTTTAACTAATAAAATACGGTAAAGGTGAGGGTATATAATTCCCACAATTATATTAAGATACATAAGACTCTGTATTGCCTGTAGACTGATTCATACTCCCTGGCTGGTCCTGACGATCCATGTTTTCATGTAATGGCACCGTCTATAAACACGTGTAGGAATCTATGGATGGTCTTTAGTGACCGAAGGCGTCCTCTGAATGAGAGCAGAAAAAAGCTGAAGCTCTAAGTCTACAGTTGCAAGGGAATGTATATTCTTCCAACAGTCTTAATAAGTCTGGAAGCTGATTCTTCTCCAGTCGAGCAAAGGGGAGAGCAGTAGTCTTTGAAAGAAAGAAATGGGCCTTTGCCCGCAGTCCCGGGCTGGTCCGGGGAATCTGGGTATTGAAAATTTTCAAATGCCTATGCGTTCCCTTCTCAAGTCTCAGAGTCCCATTACTTCCCAATCAAGGCCGTAACCTTGGTGTAGCAAACTTTCCCTGTTTCAGAACTCAACCTTATAGGGCACCCCAATGCCAATTAAGTCCTGGGCCTGATATTTATCTTTCTTTTTCTTCTCCAGCTTCAGCAGATGAGAGCTTCTTTGCATTTTGTCAAGGAGGCTTTCACTGTTTGCCTGAAAGAGATGATTTCTTACCCTTGACCTTTTCACTGTCATTCTACAATGCTTTCACAACCCCCAGGAACAGCCAACCAACTGTACAGGTCTTATAATTAGAAATTCTTACAGCTTGCAAATGCTTAGGATGTTGTCGCTCTCAATGTATTCCCTTCCATCTCAGTTTACCACCAAAAGTAGTTTAACGATCATACCACTGCCTTATGCCAGAACCTGTCATAACTCCACCTCCCTCCAGTGATTCGTCCTCACTCCCGAACTGGAGACAGTTCCAAAGCCGGACTTTAGAATCTCATACTAACTGTTTAAGTCTTCTTCCTTGCCAAACAGGCTCCATGATGGAGACTGGTGAACAGGTGTTTTATAGGGTAGCAATGGGAGAAGGGACTCATCCAGGGGTACGGGGAGTAGGATCAGGAAGAGGGAGAAGTTAAAGTGCGATGTGGTTCCATAGACCCAAGTCCTTAGCTGATGCCCTTGGGGGAACAGGCTTACGATGCCTCTGACTAAACAAACAAACAAAACAACAACAACAACAAAGCTGGGTCTTTGTACCCGTACATCAAGCAGCCATGGATTGTAAAGTGTCCCTGAGGATAAGGTGTAATCTTATGAAAGCCGGCTCCCTTTGGTGGAGGGCAAGTCCTGGTGTGAGGGACTCAGTCTTAAGCCAAGAATAGCCAACAGTTTTAGCAGCTGGGTGAATGAACGCCTGTCCTGAAGGGGGCGTCCTGGCCCTGCACTATAGCAAAAGGCAGCTCTGAGGGTTGATGGCGTTTAGATAGGCAATGAGAGAAAGGAGGGTGTGGCAGGTAAAGAGGCAGCAGACCAATGGACTGTAGGTCCTAACAATGTCGGTGGATTGTTGGAGTCTGCATACCACAGGCCATAAGCTACGAAAATAAAAGATGGCATTTGGAGAGTGAGATGATAATAACCGAGATTCTGGAAAGCTTCATTCTCAGATTCTTACATGACTATTTATTCTAAATATTAAATCGCTCAATCAGAAAGTCTCAACAAATATCGAACTATTTGCCAAATGAAAGCTTTTCTACATATACCTGTATACAATTAGACTTGTATGTGTTTAAACACACCCTCGTAGATAATTTTAAGAGTGTGAAGGCTATGAACATTTTTGCTCCAGTGCTGGCAACAAACTGCATTGAAAAGTTTGGTGATAACTAGTTCAGCAGTTTTCAATTTATCTCAGTAGAAATAAATGTTTTTGCATCAGAAGCAGCTATCACCATTCCCCCCCAATGAAAACTAATTAAAAAGTAGATAATAAAACACAAGTAATCAAATATCCTTTGTCTATCTATACTTCAAAAACCAATTCTCTCACTTTATGGCCTCTGAAATTATTTTTTTTTCACAACTGAAATGCAGGGGCTCCTTAGCAAGGTAAGCTTTGCGAAAGAAAAATATTTAAGAGTAGAATATGAGAATGTCATCTTGCATAAAAAGATGGTACAATTAATCTAAAACCATGAATTTGCTCACTTTAACATTTCCTCATTATTGGTTTTGCATTTATGCAGGTGTTTTCTCCTTCTATCCCTCGTTGCTTACTCTTCGCTCAGGGCGCAGTTGCGAGATCGACCGCCCGCCCTTCTCGGCCCTGCCATTTGAGGCCCTGGCTATGAGACAGACACATGATAGTTCTTTGACACAAATGAAGAAAAATCAGTTAAGACTATTAAGGGAAAGCATTCAAAGGGTTCTGAAAAAAAGCAGTCGGGATTGTATCTGGAATAGAGCTGTTCATATACAAATGGGTAACGCATGTGTAAGTACCACTACAGAAACAGAGACAGAGTTTTTTTTTTAAATAAAAGTTTATTGACTGTAAGAAGAATTTATCTTTAGGGAAGACATAGTTTGAATATTCTTTTGGTCTCTAATTTTGATTAAAGTTCGCTTAATTGTCTTCTGTACCAGGTGCTAGTAGCCCTTTCATTCTGAATTATTGGGGCGGCCTTCAAAATTTAGGGGAGGATAGTAAGTTTCTTCTGGAAATGAATTAAAAAGTGAAGTTCCTAATGAAGGATATTCTGTTCAGAATTTAAAAGTCTGCAAATGTTTCATTTGGCATTTAAAATCTACAACTTTGCTTTCTTTTTCAAAGTTTATGTTGTTCTTTAGATTCCACATGTAAGTGGGATCATGGTATTCATCTGTCTCTGTCTGACTTATTTCACTCAGTATAATGCCCTCCAAGTCCATCCATGTTGTCACAAATGGTAAGATTTCATTCTTTTTATGGCCACATAATATTTCATTGTATATATGGTTCACATCTTCCTTATCCAATTGTCCATTGACGGGCACTTAGGTTTCTTCATATCTTGGCTACTGTAAATAATGCTGATTCCATGTGCACTTGAAGAGAATATATGTTCTGCTGCTTTGGTGTGAAATACTCTAACAATATCAATGTAATCCATCTGGTCTAATCTGTCATTTAAGGCAGCTGTTTCCTTGTTCATTTTCTGTCTGGAAGATCTATCCATTGATGTCAGGAAGGTGTTAAAATCCCCTACTGTCAATCTCTCCCTTCATGTCTGTCAACATTTGCTTTATATATTTAGGTGCACCTATGCTGAGTACATAAATGTTTATAAGGGTTATATCCTCTCATTGGATTGATCTCTTCATCATTATGAAATGCCTTTTCTTTGTCTATTATTATAGGTTTTGTTTTAAAGTCTATTTTATCTGATGCAAGAATTGCTGCCCCAGCTTTTGTTTTTTGTTTCTATTTGCATAAAATATCTTTTTTCCATCCCTTTACTTTCAGTCTTCATGTATCTCTTTCTATATTTCTTGTAAACAGCATATGCATGGGTCTTGTTTATTTCTCCATTCGGCTACCCTATGTTTTTCAAATAGAGCATTTGACCCATTTACATTATTGGTAGGTATGTAGTTATAAGCATTTTATTATTCATATTTATGTTTTTCCCCTTATTTTTAAAGTTCTTCTAACATTTCTTGCAGTGCTTTCATTATGCAAAGTGCATAGAAGCTTATAGACTTTTCATATATTTCATTTAATGAAGGTTAATGAGATTCTATACACCTAGTTGCCTATTCCCTTGCCCATTCTAAATCTCATAAAGGTACATAAAACTTAGAAATAAGATATTCCTCTGAGGAGTGTCTTTAAAATCAGTATGTATGTAACTGATCAAAGCAAAGGTATGGAAAATCCCTGTTTAGTTAGGAATGTTTCCAGGTAGAAACACTTGACTGCAATTTGAAAATATCAACTTAATTAAATTTATTAAGGAAAGAATATACCAATTATGAAGAGATTTGTCCACCAACAGAAGTCTAGGTAAAGGAGCATTTTTGAACCTGTCTTTGTCAGTGACCACTAAGGGCTCTCCAGGACAGAGAGTGCCCAAGAATTTGACCTATCCAATTGTGTAAGAAATGTATTCTTGTTTTGAAGATGGGTTCATAGATCTGAGCATATTGTACTCAAATACAGAGAGTCAGAGATTTGAATGTTCTGCATATTCAGGAAACACTCTTCTAATAATAATCTGGCTTCCCATGAACCCCTCCTTCAGGAAGATAGTGTGCTGGCCAGGGAGCTCCAGTGCCCCTTGGTAGTTACAGTTTTCATTTCAAATTAAGCATATAAGTGAACATTAAAAAAAATAAATTGAGCATAAGCTTTCAGGGGTTATATCTGTATATGGCTAATGCAAAGCCTCACTGGAAAGACAGCCATTCTCCTTGACACTGAACTTGCAAGATGGAAATGGAAAGTGGGACTTTGTAACATGTTTCATGACAATACCACTCTGTGGGGACCTTGCCACAGCAATCTAATATACTTAAAAAAATCCGGGGGGGGGGGCCATTTCCTCCTGTTTTATAAATTCTATAATTAAATGTTCCTATAGTCATTTTCACAGATGAAAAACTGAGGCTCAGTGATGTTATACTTCTTGCTTAAGTTTACTCAACTAGTAAAAAAGATAAAGCTTAGAATCTGTCAGGACTTCTGACTATGAGTCCAAGCCTCTCTTTGTTGCTTCCTGGTCATAAAATGTGGTCAAAGTCAAGAGATTTAACTTAATGATACCTGCAGGCTCTCTGTAGGTGCTGGCGGAGGGCCTGTGGGCTGGTGCTTGGGTGATGGAGGTGAGGCAGAAAGGAAATATTTCTTAAAATGCTCCTACCAAGTGAAGTAAAGGCATTTAAGTCTTAAATTGTCAGTCTAACCCCTGCCTTTCTAACAGCAAAAGCATCCACTGCCAAGATTCAGCTTCATGGCATTTACTGACTTGTTCCGACTCAGTAGGTCTCTGCTTTGACCCAGGTATAATGTGTGTCCATGTGTGCTCCATCTGTTCCATGTACACAAATGGGTGGGACTAGGTGAGTTTTCATGATTATCTTTAGACCTTGTTGGTGATTGGAAATGATTTTGCCTTGGCAGCAAATGCTGAGCTGGAATCTGATTGGGAATTAGTCCACGCCTCCACTGCATGGCTGAGTCTCAGGGGCTGGGATTATCAGGCTTAGTTTAGCAGCTAGTTCCATTACAGTTCATTGTACGCGACTGGGCATCTCAGGGGGCCTGGAGCCGCCCTGCCAAGGCGTTCGGGCGATAGCAGCCTGCATAGCTTACGCTCTGTACGTGAAAGGGGTGAATGAGGCAATTTTTTTTCATCGTGCTAAAGCTGAGGTATTTAAAACTCTGTTCTTGGGATTGGTATGGGGATTGGTTATTTTTCCACATTTAAGGATGCCAGCCTCACATCAGATTGTCTTCTTCCCAAAAGGAACAGTTAGCATTTACCTATCTTGCTGAATAAAACGCTCTGCACAGATCTACAATTAACTCATTGTCCATGGGAGGTGAGCACCTGGTATTTTGTGAGGAAGTGAAAACTAGAATTTCAATGTCTTTAGTGAAAAGAAAGAATCAACTCTCAAAATAATTAGGACTTACAGAAGCATTAGGGTTTAAATTCCTTGAAGGCAAAAACTGTGTGCTTTTCACTTTTGTACCACAGAAAAGTAACCAGTACATTATAGGTGCCAAATAAAGATTTGCAGTATTTCACTGAAGCAGAACATAAATGCATACATACATACCCCATGGACACAGAAAACAATGTGGCAAAGGCTGGGGATGGGTGGAAGAGGGGCAAAGAGGGGGAAATGGGGGACATCTGTAATAGCATCAATGATTTAAAAAAATCAAAATCGCAATTCAGAGTTGTACTTTGTTTCATGAACTTGTTTCAACATTGTCCAATTCAGTCCCACCTTCTTGTGATTCAATACCCACAGGTCTGTTAAATTTAGAATAGCAAACTTGTTCTGTGTCTATATTTACTTATATACATTTACTTATACTTATTTATATATCTTTACATATTGACTTGTATACATATAAATTTATATTTATTTATATTAATTAATAAATATTTAATATGGAATATAAAGCAATAAGTGAAGCAGTGCAAATCGAAAAGGTAATCTGTCTTGAGAGGATCTTTTATGGTGGGAACAATTTCCAATTTATAAAGAAGCCTGGAAGATTATGCGACAATTATGTAGTAGTTGAATGAGTTTTATGTCATTAAAGCCATTCCATTATTTCTAGACTTTGGCTTTATTTGAAAATTCCATAAAATATACTAATAAAATTTAGTCTTCCAACCTTCTTAATTATTTGGCTTAGATTCTGTATACACACAATATTTGACTATGACCTTTCTTAGAGGTTTTTATTTATTTTTGCTATTTTCTTTTTCTTTGTTAAAATAATATTTTATAGGTTAGGCTATTACCGTTGTCCTGGTTTTCCCCCTTTAACTCCCCTCAACCCAGCAGCCCCCATATCCTCAGGCAATTCCTCCCCACCATTGTTCATGACCATGGATCATGTGTTTAAGTTCTTTGGCTACTCCATTTCCTATACTGTACTTTACATCCCCTTGGCTATTCTGTAACTACCTATTCGTACTTCTTAATCCCCTCACATCTTCACCCATTCCCCCACACAGCCTCCCATCTGGCAATCATCGAAATGCTCTCTGTATTTATCCATGATTTTGTACTCTTTTCTTCTTGTTTGCTTAGTTTGTCTTTTAGATTCAATTGTTGATAGATATGTATGTTTACCATTTTATTGTTCATAGTTTTGATCTCCTTTTTCTTAAATAAGTTCCTTTAACATTTCGTATAATAGTGGTTTGGTGATGATGAATTCCTTTAGTTTATTCTTGTCTGGGAAGCTCTTTATCTGCCATTTCATTCTAAAGGATAGCTTTGCTGGGTAGAGCAATCTTGTCTGTAGTTCTCTGCTTTTCATGACTTTGAATATGTCTTGCCAATCCCTTCTAGCCTGCAAGGTTTATTTTGAGAAATCAGCTGACAGTCTTATGGGAACTCCCCTGTAGGTAACTAACTGCTTTTCTTTTGCTGCTTTTAAGATTCTCTCTTCACTTTTAACCTTTGACATTTTAATTATGATATGTCTTGGAGTAGGTCTCTTTTCATTCATCTTGTTTGGGACTCTCTGTGCTTCCTGGACTTGCATTTCTATTTCCTTCATGAAATTAGGGAAGTTTTCTTTTAATATTTTTCCAGATAGGTTTCCAATTTCTTGCTCTTTCTCTTCTCCTTCTGGAACCCCTAGGATGTGAATATTGGACCTCTTGAAGTTGTCCCAGAGGCTGCTTATATTATCCTCATTTTTTAAAAAATCCTATTTTCTTCTTGTTGTTCTGATTTTGGCTTGTTGTTTTGATTTTTGTTGGTTGTTTTTGCTTCCTTGTGTTCTATATCATTGATTTGAGTCTTGGCTTTATTCTCTTTACTGTTGTTTCCCTGTAAATTGTTCTTTATTTCACTTAGTGTATCCTTTGTTTCTGACTGGATCTTTTTCATGCTGTTGAGGTCCTCACCAAGTTCCTTGACCATCCTTATAACCAGTGTTTCGAACTCTGCATCTGATAGATTGCTTATCTCAATTTCATTTACCTCTTTTTCTGGAGTTTTGATCTGCTTTTTCATTTGGGCTGTGTTTCCTTGTCTCCTCATTTTCACAGCCTCCTGGTTCATTTGTTTCTATGTATAAGGTAGAGAGCTGCTTTGATTCTGTGTCTTGGTACTGTGGCCTAATGTAGTAGGTGTCCTGTAGCGTCCAGTGGCACAGATCCCCCTTTCACCCAAGCTGGGTACTTGAGGTGTGCCCATCATGTGGGCTGAGTACACCCTCTTCTTGTAGTTGAGCCTTGGTTGCTGTTGGCAGGTCAATGGGAGAGATTTACCCAGGCCAGTCAGCTGCAAGGACTGGCCATGACCACTTACCACCAACCTCAGCCCTCCATGGAGAATCAGCTGTGCAGAGACAGGGTGGTGGTACTCCGATGTAGTCTGTAGCTGTCTTCTGGGTGCACGAGCTCTGGGGTTTCCTGCATGGTGCAGGCCAAGGTCAGCCTCAACCTGTGTTTTGCCTGGGGCCACCTTGCCTGAGCTATAAAGCAATCTGAGAAGGCTGTTGCTTTGCTCAGCTTGGAGAGTCTCAGGCAAAGCCAAGCTGTGAATCTAGGCTGGCTGCTGTTAGTGCTGGGCCTAGGGCTCACTGAGATCAGCTGTTGCTTTTTCTTTTTTTTTTAATAGGATTTAAGAAGTTGTGAAGCACTAGCCAAGACCAGCCATTCACACGGAAAAGCAGCTTGGGTGGGTCCATAAATTGGGAGGGGTGGAATATCTGGGGATCTCCAAGGCACGTCAAACAGTGTTAGCCAGGTTGATGGAGTCTTAGATATGATACTGGCTTGCTGGCTCTGTGGTGGGAGAGTTTAGAAAAGGGACAACAGTCCTTGCTGGCCTTGATGCTAGACACTTCAGTTTCTACCTGTATACCATTGGTGGCTTTCAAGCTGCTACTCTGGTGCTGGAGCTCACAGGGAGTGAGTCTGTGTAACTGAGTTTGTGTGCAGGTTCTCAGCAGTTTTTTTCTATTGACTCAAACCCTGCTGGTTTTTGCAGCCAGGAGTTTTAGGGACTTATCTTCCTGGCACTGGAACCCTGGACTGGGGGGCCTGGTGTGGGGCTGGAACTACTCACTCCCGAGATGTCCCTTCTGAATTTTTATCCACCACACATGGGTGAGGGATCAGCCTGTTTCATGTCTGCATCCCTCCTACCAGTCTGGATGGATGTTTTTTCTTTAATTCTGTAGCTGTCAGACTTCCATTCAACTTGGTTTCTGATGGTTCTGAGTTACGGTTGCTCTGTATTTTAGTTGTAATTTTGATGTGGTTGTGCAAAGAGGCGAGCCACATCTGCCTATGCCACCATCTTGACCAGTAGTCTTGCTATTTTTCATAACATTTTTGTATCACAGTTAAATCAATACTTTTAAATAATAATCCTTGCAAGGTAAATTGTTTTATTTGAGCATCTGTCTCATATTTTTATGTCCTAGAACTTATTATTACTCTCAATTATATATGGGCTATACATTGAAATTAATATACAATTATATTGGGTCTCTGTAACTCTAATATTTCATTATATTTTAAAGTGCTTATAAACTAAGTCACTTGTGATGACTTAATTAATAATCATACTATAATATATGTCTGTATATGTGCACATGTGTATTAATACATAAATATATTGAATATTTGACTTAAAAATTTAATCTGTAAGAATTAATAATATGAGCATTGATAAAATTTTGAATATAAGATTCCAGGGCCCTAACTAGTGTAGTTCAATGATTTGGGCATTGTCCCTGAAACTGAAAGGTCGCCAGTCCAATTCCTGGTCAGGGCACATGCCTGGGTTGCAGGCCCAGTCTCCAGTTGTGGGCATGCGAGAGGCAACTGATTGATGTTTCTCTCACACATTGATGTTTCTCTCCCTCTCTTTCTCCCACCCTTCCCCTCTCTCTAAAAATAAAACCCTTAAAAAAATATTCCACGTCCCTGGATTATGTTATAGAGAATAAAGTATCTGACAAAATAATAACTCATTTGTCTAGGACTTCAGAGACAGAGAAGACCAACTTATTTTTAATCCTTTTTTTGATAGTAGCTAATAGCTTTGAATATTTAAGTTTGAATTGCTAAAATCTAAAGGAAATGTATTAGGTATTTTTGTACATATATTTTCACCTGGAAGCAATACAAATGATCTGTAAAAATAATGTGTTAAATGTAACATTTTTTTGTTTGTTTTGCATCACCATGTAGAATGTATCATGGTAGATGTTTTGGTGGCTATAAAAAAAAAGATTAAAACACAGACCTCAACTAAAAAGGCTTATTGCCTAGTAGGAGATATATAACAGCATATAAACACATTTAGTGATAGAGTATAAAATGTATTATAAAATAGATCTAAATAAAGTGCTCTGGAATTTGGAGAACTAAGAGAGTCTATGTAATCTCAGGACCTTCATTGAGCAGGTGGCCTTTTAAATAAAGTTTGACAGACATAAAATACCAATTGCTTTTTAGTCACCTTCAATATTTCTAAGACGCCAAAGAGAGTTTGACACCCTCTCCATTTCTCTTAGTGGTTATAATTCCAGGTGGCTCTGGAGACAAGTCACAATAGAATGTGATGTGATGTGTGTGTTTATGTGCCTGACATGGAGACCTATGACCTTATAGTATATTTATGGATGACATCTAGTTCTGCAATCTCTTCCATGTCCTTGACTTTAAATAACCACATACATATCAATGACCACTGACTTGTATATTTAGCCCAGACCTCTCCTCTGAATTCCTAGAACAGCAAAACCAACTGCCTGTTTAACACATTACTGTGGACATGTTGAAGGCATCTCAGACACAACCTGTCTACGGTTGAACTCTTGAGCTTCTCCTCAGTTCTGGTGACATGGTCATTAGTGCTGTTTGTAGGTCTTTTCTTTCTGATATATTGTATTTCTTTGTGCCCCTAAAGCTAGGTGTGGTCACATAAATTGCTTTGGTCATGGGATATGAGCAGCCTTAAAGAGCTGCTATAAAATCTGTCATAGTCCCTTCCCTTCTGCCAAAGAAATAACCAACATTTCAGGTCGTGGAGACATCATCAACTTAGTTTCCTAGATGCATATGCCACAGTGCGGAGCTCCTGTCTTACTTGAAAAGGACATGTGATATAAATTAGAAAGGAATTACAGGTTTTTTAATACCTTTGTTGAGGTACGTTTCATACACTGTGAGTTAATTCAGTGTTTTTTAGTATATTGAAAGTTGTGTGACCATCACTATGATATAATTTTGGCACAATTTCAGCACCTCCAAAAGAAACTCTCCATATATTAGTAGAGTTTTTTCATTCCCACCTGTCCCAATCTCTACCTCTGGCTATGGGCAAATGCTAATGTGCTTTCTATCTTTGAAGCTCTGTTGTTTACATCAGTAATAATTTGAGGATGCTTGTTTGTGAAGCATAACTCAGCTGATACATTAGTCCTTTTCTACTGTTCTCTCTCTCAATAATTGGCACTCATTGTCACAAAAACCAGAAACTTAGAACCCAATCCCGACATTCTGGTCTACCTCCTTCCCCACATCCAGCTGTCAACAGCTCCTCTGAATTTTACTTCCTTGACATTTCTTGAATTTATCTATTTCTCTCCATCTCCACTGCTACCGTTATAGTTCCAGATACTATGATCTCTTTCTTGTATTTTTGCTAGTGTTTCCAAATGTCTGACAAATATTAAACTTCAGGATTTGGGAATGAGAAATCAGACATCCTTGGAATTCTTCGAAAATCTTGAAACCATGAACTAGTCTGTATTTTTTCATAGCAATCTGTGTTATTTTTTGGTGGGGGTTGTAATAATTTTAACAATATTTACATGTATTTTAAAATAATAAATGACTATAAAATAAGCATACATTTTTCTTTAACAGGAATATACTAAAAGTTCAGAAATTTTCTATAAAAATATAATAATAAACGAAGGATTTATTATTTTCATGAACCAGTATATTGTAATAAGATTTTATATTTCAATAAAAATAAAGGCAATCTCTCTAAGACATTTAGTAACCAAAAACATTAACAAAGGAAATATGAATATAGAATAAGTGCTAAATAAAAATTAAAATATGAAACTCCAAATATTTAATAAAGTTACTCTTAAAATAACATTTTTAAAAAAGCATTTATCCCCCTAATAGCCTTGAACTTTGCTTCATAACAAATATTGCAGATGCAAAGCTATTTCTTATATTATTCACTGGCCGTCAAATTTTTAAGAGTTCAGAAGCATTTCAAACTGAGTATTAAGGTACATATTGCTTCATACAAGCTCATTTTCTCTTTTTATCAGTAAAAGTATCCTGTCCGCTTGCCCCAGTTTTGGCTTTGCCAAGAACTCTACATGCTTTTGCTAATTCAGTTTTTAGATCAGTTTCTAATTTTGTGTTGAAGTGTCCACAAGAACATGCCCTTCGCTTTGCATTTCCTCTGTAGAAGTGTTTACACTGAACTGTAGCCATAGTAAATATTCAAACACTAGAAAACACCAGCAAATAATTTATTGCAAAGTATTAAAATAACATGACTTTGGATTCCCTAGCAAGCTTAATAACACTACTCAGAATCATGTTTCAAAACTGATGAAATAAGAACTTTGCATCCAACATTTGTTATTTTTTGGATCATCAAACATAGAATTTGCATAAAGTGTCACATGGGACTAAATATATTAATTGATTTTATTTGTAAGAACAGCTCACCCTCATCAGCATAAGGGGCTACAGATACATAGCTGCAAAGGGGCAAGAACTACAAGCAAGACTAACTGATTGGACTGTGAGCACCTTTCGCCTGCATGCTCTGTCTCAGTTCCTGGAAATGTTGACCTTAGCCTTTTACTCTGTGTATCCTTGTCATCATTTACTGCTCTGCCTTGTCACTTCATGTCCGTGGATTCCTTCAAACCAGCAATCTTTATGTGAATTGTAGAGCTTTAATTCTCACAGGAGGACTATGTTACTTTTTCCTGCTTTTATGAACTTTTGACTGCTCTTTCTTGGGAAAAACAAATTTCCTGATAAATGTGGGCAGGAATTCTCACATGGAAATCCTAACTCTTACAATAGTCTCCCTGTATCTAGTCTGGCTCTCCTTTCATCCTTTATCATATTTAGAGTTATTTTCTAAAATCACAAATGTGGCGATGTCTTCCCTGTGTTGAAATGTCTTCAATGGCTTTCTCATTGCTCTTAGGAAAAAAACAATCTTTAAAATGGTTTCTAAGGTACCTGAAAACCTCTGGCCTCTTACTACACTGTTCTTTCTCTCTGCTTTGTGTTACACTTGAACTACATAGGTCTCCTTTTAATTCCATGCTTTTCCCATCATGGGTCCTTTGTATTACTCTTTTTCTGCAGGACATGAGAGGAAATGCGCTTAGAGATAATGGGGGAGGGGCTCAGAGAGTGTAACTATTTCTAGGCTATTGCCACTTCTTTGGCTTTTACTCTGAGATATGAAACCATCAGAGGGTTTTGAGCAGAGTTGTGACATGACCTGACTTATATTTTAACAGGGTACCTTGGTGACTTTGTTGAGGATAAGGAGAAAAGCAGAGGGATTAGGAGACTATTACAATAATCTCAGAAATAGTTTATGATCAATGATGCTAAGATTAATATGGTAGCTATGTGGCAAAGAAGCAGTCTTAGTGCACGGGTTGCTTCTTGATTTCTGCTGATGCAGGCTTCAGTGCTGACAGAGGACTGGTACAACTAGAGTACATGAGGTTCCGACTTGATCCACAATAATGGATTCTACAAAGAAGGCAGCTGACTCTGAGACTCTGTGCTCCCATTTGAGTTCTGTTGATGAAGGTATTGAGGCTAGCTAAGAGATAGTTTTACCTAATACGAGGTACAAGTATGCATTTGTTTCAATGTAATAAGATAATTTGCAAGAGAATTGCTGAACATATACTCTGTTACTCTGTGTTGATTGGAAAACACTGCTTTCTTAAATTAGCTTACCTTTTGGGAGGGGAATGAAGAAAGCAATTAGGAAATTGAGTCCTGAGCTAAAACTTCTCCCATTGATGGGGGCCAGTAATATTGTAACTGTGAAACTGGGTTTCGGCTACTTGGCACCTTTACATGTGACCCAGTGATTTGTGTTGAAGGAAACAGGTTTTTATTAACAAAGTTCCAACCTTGTAGAGGCTGAAAGCACCCGACTTGGAGCCCCTCTCTCCCACAAGACCCAGAACTTCTTTTGCTCTCCGCAAAAGATTATAAGCCTAAACCATGCTCAGAAGTTCCCCATTTCCTTACTTGTCCATCAGCCAGACACACAAGTGTATATCTGTCCTCCCTGAAATGTGCACTCGTGGGTTCCAGAGTCGCCATCCTTTTGCAGCAGCTCTCCCCTTCAGGATCTGGGGTGCGCTGTTCTCAGACTCCATGTAGTGGTTCAGGAAAGCATGTGCCATGTTACACTGTCCCAGAGGGTGGAGCCCAAGGAGGCACACGTCCCAGCGTGGGACCCTGCCTCTAGGACTGGGCTCCCATCCTCTGTGTGGTCTAAGCCCCTGGTGGGCCCTGCATCTCCTGGTCTCATGAGCACTCCCATCTGTACAGGGAGCAGGGCCAGAAGCCCAGAAAGTCCAAATGCCAAAAGCCCAGAAAGACAGCTTGCACCAAGCTCCAAAGTCCCATACCAAGAGCCTGCGTACCAGGTGCATGAGATAGGTAGATAGATAGAGTGAATGAGCCTTTCTGATGCCAAGTCCCACTTTCTTTAAAAAACACCCCAAATGAATAGCCCTGCTTCCCTCTGCCAAGCCAGACCAGTTTCAGAACATGCCACTCAAAAGTACTATCCTTCGGAAATGCAGAAATCTGCAGGTCAGCATTCCTGGTCACAGTTCAACTCCAGGCTTTTCTCACGAGTCTGTGTGCACCAGCCTGAGTCCTTCTCGCAATGTCCATTTCTTTCCTCTGGAGCTGCCTTTAGTCCAGCCATCGGCTTACCAGTGTGGCTGTGTGCTTGGCCAGGAAGGTCCCTGACAGCGTCACCAGCTCTCCTACAGACAGACCTCCAGGCTAACTTCCAGACCTCCAAACCTTGTGTTTCTTGGCCTGCTCTAGTTTTAAAAGCTCAGCTCAGGACTTCCTGTGTGACAAAATATCCAGCTCTTCATATGGTGTGTTAGTGTCTGCCATTTTTGTCAGCTCCCCAGTGGCTTTGGCTTCCTTTCAGCTGCCATCTTTAGTCAGGGAAAGAGTTCCCAGGCCTCCAGAATGGGTATCTGGCCCCTGCAGCTCATCACAGGTACTGTATGAACTTCTCCTTGGCTATGTCATGAGTCACTCTGCCAGTACACATTCTCACAGTCAGTATACAATTTGCTCCCAGCAGCATAACCTGCCTTTGTTGCACAATTTGCCTCAAACACTGGGCTCTCCACTTTTCCCTGCCCCCTACCTTTTTTCAGGATTTGGGGGGATGGTGGGGTTTCCCCGCTTTTCAGGGACCCACGCTTTGTACCTCATTACAACATCATATAACAGCAAAACAGATTTAAAATCTCATTCTAGCCACTTCCTCTTATACTAATTTGTGTGATCGACATACATGTTAATTTTCTATGGCTTTCAGATACTTTTTTCAGATGTTTCTTATATAGACAAACTATGATAATCATATTAAAGTGAGAATGATGTATAGGTACTACCCTTTCTTTGGTTAAAGATAAAACTCCAGATTATTCTAGAGGCATGATGATATCAGCATATAGCTGTTAAAATTGGGACCAAAGATGGTTTAAAGTGTTGACCCTTCCAGACCAACAACCTCAGCTGAATGGACTAATCTTTAGGACTATGGGAAACCTAGGCTAGGTTCAAATCATGATACTGTCACTTACTTTGAATTACCTTAAGCAAGCCACTTAAGGTCTCTGAGCCTTGGTCAGCTTTTGCAACATACAATAACATTTTCTTCATAAGTGTGTTTGAGAATTACGGGAAATACTGTATGTAAAATTACCGAGGACAAAGCAAGTGCTCAACGAAGTTGAGTATGTGTGGGGTGAGGTCAGTCTGGCCCTGCCAGGTCAAAGAAGACATAATAGAGAATCACCTCGAAATTTAGGAGACTAAAAAATAAAGAAAGGAACAGAGTAAGGTAAGGGAATATTTAATTCTGTAATTTCCTGGGGGGTGGGGGGCAGGTAGAGCTGGAGCACCTAGCACGCAGGTAGTCAGTAAGGGGAGAAACCTGGACGTGGGACTGGACATCAGGTTAACGGGGAGCATACAAGGGAGCCGTTCCAAAATAAATATTTCTAATTGAGTCAGAATTGATGGCCATCACAATTAACATTTAGATATGAAGCCCACCTTCATTTTATAATTATCCCATTTCGTATGTGCTATTGCCCTAATTTTACAGATGAGGGAAGTCAAACGCTGTGCCTAAGTGACCTGATCAAGGCCAGCTGGGTGGGGGGCGGGGGAGCCAGTGAGCTTGCTGTAGAGTCTAAGAGGGGCTTACACTTTTCTTTCGGAGTGGATTTCAAATAAAAAAAGAATGACATTAAAAGGAGAAGAATGCAAAGTTGATGCCTGACAACTGAATAAGAACAGTAGTTTAGGAATCTATAAACATTTTTAATAAAACAGTCATTCAAAGTATGTTCAAAGCACAAGGCCATCTTAAGCTGGCAGCAAAACAACAGCAAAAATCATTTAGAAAAAGGGTGCAGCGCCATCAAGGCCAGTATGATGATTATCGCTTACTTGTCTTTTCCTAAAGAATAGAGCAGTGAGAGGAATGAGCCTAGAGTGAGTGAAAATGTACCTTATTCATAATAAAATGAAATGTTATGGGCCTACAGCCAAAAAAAAAAAAAAAAGTCTATGACTGAATTTTTTCAGATGTCTAAAATTAACTTGCTCAATTTTATATTTCCTTGTATCATTCCTCATCTATAAAATGAGGGCTTTTTGACCGAAAAATCTCTATGTTCCTTTCTAGTTCTTAAATTTCATGACCTATTCAATTTGTTAGTTAAGGAATGAGGGGCAAGACTTTAACTTTTAGTAGAAAATTTCTATTTTAGCACAAAGATAAAATAACATATTTTTTCTTAGTAATTCTCCACATAAAATAGTTTTCTGTTTATATTTTATGCTTAACACATCAGTAACAAGAGATGTCAAAAAAAATCATTTCAGTCCTGATAGAGGTAGAAGGTTCATAAGTATAAAAGATATAACATCTACTCTCAGAATCTTAATTCTAGATTGTAAAGATTCTTACATATATTTATAAATATAAACCAAAAAGAATTTTTACATAATAAAAATTATCAAAATTCATCATCTTCAATGGTCTGTTCAATTTGGCTATTCTAATGTTCAGTTTGTTAGGTGAATTGGTTGTGTTGCAGAATTAATAAATTGACAACATCAAATCTATAAACATGAAAAAAATTTACAAACATTTTAAATAGAGGTTTAATGTCATCTAACTATTTTAATGGCAATATATACTGTTATCTAGGTAAAAAGGTCATAGGTAATTTAATCATTTGAAATACTAGACCTTGGGGTCTTTTCAAATTCCTGCCAGTTTTTCAGAATATCTTACCCTCAGGATGCAATACAACCCTATCAAGCCACAGAAAATTGAGAGAGAAAATATGTCCATGGGGTCCCCATTACTAAAGCAAGAGTGAAGTGTGTTAATGTCATCAGGTTAACTAAGAATTATTAGTAATAAGAAAATAAGTACTTTTACAATTATGACGCAACTGGAAACATTGTTTCATAAAATGCTAATTCAACAATATAAAATAATCTTAATATGATAAGTTTTATAATCTAATGTGGCTATATAATTTCGTGTAAATTATTTAAGTTCTTGGGAATTCAATTTCCTCATCTGTAAAAGACATTTGAATTAAATTAATCTTCTCAGACCATGAGGGCACATAATAAATGCAAGTATTTATTGGTCATTAATATATTTCAGGAATTATTTTAAGGGCATTGACATATATAAATTCATCAAGTCTTCAAAACAACTATATGAGGCAGTCACTAATATTGTTATTTTTGGTTTTACAGACTGCAGAACTCAAAACTGAGCACAAAGAGTTTCAATAATTTGCTCATGATTTCATAGCTCTTGAAGAGCAAAACTGAGATTTGAAGTTTGGTCCTCTGGCACCAGAGTCCATGGTCTTAACCATGATGGGGTACTGCTTGTGTTTCAAATAACATGTGCTGCTATTCCTCCCTCTCTTACTTGAGAATGGCTATCTATGGTGGGTGGAATAATGCCTCCCTTGCCCCTCACAAAAGCTGTCTAAACCCTAACCCTTGTAATTTATAAAAGGGACTTTGCGGATATGATCATCCTGAATCATCTGGGTGGGCCTAATGTAATCACAGGTGTCCTTACAAGGGGAGTCGAGAGTCAGAGAAGTCAGGTCCACGTGGTGTGGTTACTAGAGTGGGGCCCCACGCCAAGAAATGCAGGGGGGCGGGCAGCCTGCAGAGGCTGAAAAAGGCAGGGAATAGACTCTCCCCCAGGGCCTCCAGAGAGGGAGCGTGCAGCACTGTCGACACCTTGATTTTACCTCGGTGAGGCGCGTTTCAGACTTCTGACATCGAAATGCAAGATAATAGACCCGTGTTGTTTGAAAACACTACATTCGTGGTAATTTTTTGTAGCAGCAACGGGAGAATAATGTACTACCATGAGTTTCTGTTGATGATCAGTGTTTCTCAGGCACGCTGAGTGAAAGAAGGTCATAAACCCACGGATTAGACAACCACTGAGGTCTGTTTATCTCTGCAATCATACATATTTATGATATGTATTTTGTAGCTTTATGTGGTAAATTCCTATCTTAAAAGTTAGTCTTTAAGATGATGCTTTAGTAATGGCTCTGATAAAAACAAGAGCATCAGATTCCAATTATATGTATGAGAAATACCGGGAACTTACAGTAAAATTAAAGTAGTAATTATAGCCAGTATTTTTCATGTTGTTTTATATATTCTCCAAAATTATTTAAAATACTAAATTAACAAAAGTTTCTAAATAAAAGGAACAGGTAAGTTTTATGTGAGAAAAGGAAGCATCTAATTTAGTTTACGTATAAATAAGTTCAATAAAAGAGTTCAATAAACTGGACTAGGGTCAGATGCTATTAGATGACAATCCTAATTCAACACATGAATACAGTCAAGAAAACTTCTGTTTTCTTTTTATTATACTAATATTCTTGTTCCAAGAACAGTTAGTCACAAGTTCTAATATTCCTGAGTCAGTATTTAGACTTCGTATGCATGTGTGTCTTCACCTAAGAAGATTGATTGTAACTAAAGTGGACATGCATTAATACAGTATCAGAGGTGAGGCGAGAAAGAGGAAGATGAGCTGATTAAGGCAGTTTCAATCTATCTCTTCCTAAGTAAAGAGTCATGCTATAAAAAGGAGATTAATTTAGAAAAATAATTATGTTAAATTCACAGAAGTAAAAAATCTATGTGCATAATTCTTTATATAATCATTTGATGAGCTTCTCTAACATTTCAAAATATCAGAAAGTTTAGAGCTGTTGTTACGACAATATTTAGCTGACCTAACTGATTTTGATATTGTCTTATAGTTCTCAGGTTGCATACAAAGAGATTTTTCTTATGCACCTTTAGGGATATTGGAAGCAGGTTTTGAAACAAAACTAATTGGCAAGCACTTTAAGAGGCACTTGCTCAGGAGCATGTAAATTACAGCATTTTATAATGCCTTACACAACGCTGAAATAATTTAGAATATCATGGCAAGAAGCTAAATCTCAGTGGAGCTTTTTAAAAATTTTTTAACATCTAAGGATTTCCAGTCCATGTGGAAAAGTGGATTCCATTTCCTAAAGAGAGTATAATAAGCATGTAAGTATTAGAACAGAGCTTCTTGTGTAGCTCAGCTGGGTTTGCCTGGAACTTATTACTGTATAAATTGAGAATGATTGTATGCATTTTACAGAAACAGTGTGTTGTCCTGAAGTAGCATCTTCCATCAGCTGCGTGGGGTTAGGAAGTTCATTTCAGTGGGTTAGCAGTTGTTTCTGAGGCAGGGATTTATGAAGTGCATGTAGCATAATTACAAAGCAACAAAGGAGTGGTTAAAAAAAAAGTGAATATGGTTTCTCAAGGATCTATTTAGACAAATAAGGCATGAATACATGAGCAAGATGAAGAACAATGGAGCACACAAACAAACACACAATAATATGACCTGGCATGTGACCATAAGGGCTGAAGAAAGTCAAGGTGAAGAAGTCTCAATTAGTAAGAAAAGGTTTTTGGAGAAGACCAATCGTGACTGGCTAGTCTGTGGAGTAAATTCAGGATTTAGGCGGTCCAAGGAGAGAAAGAAGAAAGTCCCAGTCAGAGAAGAATGAAGAAAACAACAGACAGTTCATTTATTTATTCAAAAAACTTAGAATGATGCTTATGTGCTGAAAGTAATCCTATGTGCTAACAATACAGCAGTGCACAAAGCAATAAAAAAATTACCTGCCTCATAGTTTACATTCCACAAAAATAAGTAAGCTGAATGGTTTGTTAGATGATGATAAGAGCTATGGAAAAATAAAGCTATGTGAGACTATTGGAGGAACAACTTTAAATAAGGTAATTTGGGTAGGTCTCATTTAGAATGTGATAGGTGAGTAATGCCGGCAGAGGGGAGGGAGTAAATCTTATGGATTTAAGGGCATAGTTTTGAGGCAATTCTCAGGCACTAGGGCAAAATCATGCCCGGCATGTTTGAATGAGAGTGGGCAGGGAAATGTGGCTGGAGCAGGCGGAGTGAAAGGAAGACCTGGCGGCGATGAGATCAGATAGTGACACAAGCCAGGCCCATCAGGAGAACACAGGTCACTAAGGGTGAGGCTTTGACTCTGAGTGAGACAGGGAGGCAATGGAGAGTTAAAATAGAGAAATAATATGAACTGGTTTATGTTTAACAGGATTACTTAGTGATGTGCTGAGAACAGACTATAAGGGGGCAAGGATGAAAAGAAAATTTGGTGGGAAGTTAGCAGCTTTGGTAACCCAGGAGGCAGAAGGTGGTGGCTTGGACCACTGAGGTAGTTGTGAAGTTTGTGAAAAGTGGTCATATTTTGTAGGTGGAAATAACATTTTGCTGATAGGTTAAAAGCATAGTGAGAAGAAGGTAGGAAATGAGAGAGGGAGAGAAAGAAAAGGAAGAGAGAATATGAATGAGAATAAATTCTGAGCAAGTGGAAGGATGGGGCTGCCATTAACTGAAATGGAGAAGATTGTAATATTGAGGTAAAGATCAAATGCTCAGTTTAGGGCAAGTTGAGCTGATGCTACCTATTAAACATTCAAGTAGAGATGCGGTTGGGTATAATTTTATATTTGAGAGTCACATGAGGGAAATAAAATCTGGTGGTTACAAGGGTACATTGTATTTAAATCTTTGAGAGCACATGCAGACATCAAGGAACTGAGCGTAGGAAAAGAAGAGGTTCAAGGCATGAATTCTAGGGCTCTATGGAATGTTGTGACACTGGAAAGATGAGAAAGTGGTACATGAGACTGAAAGCAAGCAGCCAGTTATACCCGAGAGTAAAGCCAAGAGCATGGAATGTCCTGGACGCCAAGGAAAAATACTATTTCAAGAAGAGTGGTCAGCTATGCCCAATGTTACTAAAAGGTTAAGTAAGACAAGGGTTGAGATTTAGCTATGTGGAGTTTATTGGTAGCTGAAAGTCTTGGCAAATTCTCATTTTATAAATGTAGTCATCATTTTCCTGTCATATCTCCCTATGGTACAATATGGATTCAATACCAATTATAAAATAGTTTTAGGCTTCTGGTGGCTTAAAAATATGACTACCAATTCTTTGATACACTCACTTTCAAAAGATGTGGCTTAATACCCTGTCTCTTAATGGGCAGCTGAACTTAATGACTTGCTTCTAATGTATGTGACAGAAGTGAAAGCATGTGATGTCAATTAGGGCATAAAATATTGTGGTTTCCTCCTAGGACTGACCACGACCTCATGAGATACTGTGAGCCAGAACCACACTGTTCAAACCGTTTCCACAGTTGTGACTCAAACACTATGAGATAAATGTTTATTGTTTTAAGTTTTGGGATACTTTGTTATGTAGAAATAGATAACTAATTCAGATTTTAGTACCTGGAAGTAAGGTGCAGTTGTAACAAATACCCGCAAAATGAGGAGTGACTTTGGAACTAAATAATGAGCAGAAGGGAGAAAGACTTCGAAGAGAGGGTTAGTGAAAGCTTACGTACCTTGAACAGACTGTTAGTAGAAGTTGGGACTTTTTAGGGAGACTATCAGCGAGACTCAAAGGAATCTGAGGACTTTCTCCTTAGAAATTGAAAAAAGAGGATCCTCATTATATGGTGGCAGGTAGGCCAACACTGTAACCTGCAATAATACAGAAAGCAGAAAATGACCCCGTGACCTGAGGGAACAGCTAAGGTAATTTCTACACTGGGTGTGGAAGGTGCTCCTTGGTTTCTTTCTATGTATAGTAAAATATGATAGGAGAGAGAGAAGCTTAGGGAAGGTCTGCTAAATAAAAAGAAGCTAGTGTTTTGGCTTTAAAAATTCCCAGCCTCTCCAGATGGCGAAGATGATAAATTAAGATACAGTCTCTGTACAAATACCAAATCAAGGTTTCTGCCAGGTCTAACAATGGAGCAGAGGGTGTGGCTATAAAATCTCTTATTAAGACTTCAAAAGGATCAATGCTGCAGCTTCAGAATACCATTTAGTCAGAAAAAAGGGCTCTCTGAAGATCCATATGTCTCAGAGCTCCGCTCAATCAAACAATGTGGCTTTAAGAAGCTTAAGGACATTGTCCCTCAGCAGAAGCCCTTCATAGAAGAGCTTATCTTGATTTATATGTGTAGATTTATCTAATGAATTGGAGCCCAATAACACTCACAGGAGACCCGCAAAGTTGTAGAAAAAGAATTACATCAGCAGAAACACTGTCAGCTTAAACTGATAGCGACAGAGATGGTACTAAATAAAAAGAGGCCTTTGGACATCCCCCGCCCTCCACACACACTGACAGGACTGGGGCTCAGAAAACTGCTGAGTTTTCATGTACATTTCATAAAACACATGTTATCTTTCATGTTACCTTTCATTAAAAATGAAGGATGAGATATCACCTCACACCTGTCAGAGTGGCTATCATCAATAAATCAACAAACAACAAATGCCGACGAGGATGTAGAGAAAGGGGAACTCTTATGCACTGTTGGTGGGAATGCAGATTGGCACAGCCACTGTGGAAAGCATCAGTATGTGGTTACCTCAAAAAATTAAAAATGGAACTGCGTTATGACCCTGTGATTCCACTTCTGGGAAACTATCCAAAAAACCCGAAACATGAATTCAAAAGAATATATGTACCCCTATGTTCATTGCAGCGTTATTTACAATAGCCAAGATATGGAAGCAGCCCAAGTGCCCATTGGTAAATGAGTGGATAAAACAGCTGTGGCACATTTTCACAATGGAATACTACTCAATCATAAAATGAAGAAAATTTTACCCTTTGCAACAGCATGGATGGCCTTGAAGAACATTATTACAAGTGAAAGAAGCTAGTCAGAGAAACATAAATACCAGATGACTTCACTCATGTGGAATCTAATGAGCAAACTGAAATAATGGCAAAAGAGAGACAGACTCATAGCAGGCTGACAGCTCGGAGAGGGTGGGGTCGGTGGAGGGATCCAGCAAAAAAGAAAAAGAACTCATGGACACAAACAATAATGTGGCGACTGTAGTGGGGGTGCGGGGAGGGAGAAGGATGGAGGTAGAAGAGGGTATCAGGGGATAAATGGTAATGGCAATAAAATATAATAAAAATAAAGTATTAAAAAAAAAGGAAGGATGACTCAGAAGGCAAAAACAAGAAAGAGGCCAAGGACCCTGGAGAATTATTATTCCCAGGCCTTGAGTCTCAGTCAAGAAACAGCCAACCTATGCAGTTGGATTTCAGAATTGGTATAGACAGTGATTCCAGTGTTTCTTCCGTTTTTATAGTGAGTATCTTGTGCCTATCCCACCATTAAATATAGGGAACAGGGAGGCAGCAATAACTGCCTCTTTAATTCACAGGTCTTTAGGTCGGGAGGAACTATACCCAAGGGTCTATGCCTAGGGAACTGCACCCGAGAGGCTTCGTTCATGCCTTGATATCATTTATTTGACAATATTCTAGATTTCAAGCTAAAATTATATTGGGATTCTTGTGGGGGGTGGACATATTTTGCATATGAGACAAATATAAATAAATTGGGGACAGAGTACAAATTGCAATGGTTTTAAAGCATGTCTAGAAATTCTCGATACATCTCTTTTTAAGATGTAGAGCTTAAATGCTGCTCCTCTTGAGTGTGGGCTGAACTCATTTCTAATGAACAGTTAGGTGAAAGTGACAGAGCGTGAATTCTGTGATGAGGACATAAAAGACATTGTAGCTTCCTCCTTTTAATAACTCTTGGATTGCTTGCCTAGGGAAAGCCAACTGCCATATCACAAGGACACTCAAGCAGCTTTATGGAGTGAGAAGTGGGGCCTCCCGGCAAACACTGCTGAGGGAGCTTGGAAGCAGGTCACCCAGCTCGAGACAAGACTTCACATGGCAGGAGCCCCAACCGACACTTTCATTTCCACCTCATGAGAGACTCTGAGCCAGAAACACTCACGATCACAATCCACAGAAACTAGGAGATAATAAATGTTTGTTGTTTTATGCCACAGTTTTGGGGCACCTTGTTATGCACCACTGGGTAACGCATATAAGACTCATCACCCTCTGGCAAAGTCACTGGAACCCCAGCCCCTGAGTTCTCCTTTAGGGGTATGTGCATGTGTGGGAGGGGGTGGGACAACTCCAGGGCTCTTGAATGGCACTGCTTTTCTTGCTTCCACTTGGCTTTCCTCTTCTGGCCATGGGAGGCTTTATCCTCTGCTATGCCTCATATGCTGCCGGTGTATGATATTCTTTCATCTTGTGCCAGCTTTCATCATGCCGATCCAGAGAGAGGTTATTCCTCCTCACCTGTGCTACAGCCCATCACTAAAGCCACCAAAGAGAACTTGTTTTTTAGGTAGTTTCTAGCCTGGCCTCCGAGAATGTCACTACTTTGTATGTCTGCTTCAGCTTTCAGTATATCCTTTCCTAGGAAGCCAACACAGTTGGTTCCTGAGGGGTAAGGCTGGGGGATAGTCTGAGAGACGACACACCCTGAAGCAATCATCATCCTTCTACACTCTTGACTACTGACCTCTGCCCCAGACAAGGTATCTGTATATCCTCTCCCCCTGAGTAATCCAACTAATTTTGTGTCACCTACAAGTTTAGCACATGTACAACAGTATGACTGTGATGGTAAAGATTGATTTCTTAAGATTGAGAACTTAATAAGCAGATAGTGATATGATCTAAAATATTTTACTAGATGATTTCTTCATAAGTTACATAAAGTTTAGCATTACTATAAATAGGTATTTATAATGATGTAAAATGTCAAACTATCCCAAAGGGATCAGTAGGGTGATAGGTTCATAGAGTTTCTAGATACCTCTTAAATGTATTATCCAAGCAATAAGAGTAAAATAACAACCTCTTAATTCTTCTGGACAAAATGACCAAAAGTAAGCTCTTATACACATGTCAAATGTGAAGCCATCTGACTTTGCCACCGTCACCACTAAGGATTGCGCTGTGGGCTGATATTCTGCAACAGGCAATCGCACAGGCTGCCCAAAGTCTCTGAAGTGGCCCCGCATGAAAAGTCTGCTCAATATAAATGGTCTACACTAGAATATGACTAAGTTTTCTAGGTGAGGATCAAACTTTGCCGCCTCTTTCTGAAACACAAAGACGACAGAGCACTAAAGAAAGGCAGACATTCAAAAAGGGAGTTGAAAGAGGAATCAGGGTTATGTTGCAGAGCAGTTGGCAACTGCGGAGTAGATGCAGCGCAGGGAGGGGAGAGCTGGAGAAGGTAGATTGTTAGACTTCATGGGGCTACTGGGGTTTCAGGGGTGTCTGAAAGTTCTAGTTTTCTATGAGGCTCCATTGCACTGCCAGTGAGGTTGATTCCCCTCCTTTCTTGCTATGTGGCTTTACACGAAACTATCACAGAGAGAACCTGATTATTTGGTTCTTTTAAAGGACACAAATCAAGCACGGCAGTCTCAGTTCTGAGGGCCAACAATTAACCACATTATATCAAGCTGGTCTTCCCATGAGCTTCCTCAGGTTCTCATAAAAATGGCCCCTGCTACCAATCTTCACATCCACCCCATAACAATGGGTGCCAATTATGGAGTGAGCATTGTTTTTAACATAGATCAGCCCCCATCCTTATAGTGGCCCGAGTTTCATTCACTGAGTCAGTATATATTTATGTTAGGATTTATGACCAACATTTTAAAAATGAAGAAATTGAAGCTCAATAAGATTAAGGGCTGGCCCAAGGTCCCACTGATACTAACAGCCAGAGCTGAGATTCAAACCAATTATTATCTGGCTCCAAGCTTCTACCTACTAATCCAATGGTTTCCAATCCTGGCTCCAAACGACAGTTTATTCATTCAACTAGTAAATATTGAGCAACTGATATGTACCCGTTACTGGTGTAGGCACTGAAAATATAATAGTGAACAAATCAAAAAGAGCCCATTTCCTAAAAGATGGGGACAGAACAATCACAATGCTTAAGTGAGGGGCTTAAGAACAAAGATTCTCAGGTGTTAGCCCCAATGACCCTGTTTTGGTAAGTCAGGTGGGTTGGGTGTGGAATCTATATTTTTAACAAGGACCCCAGTTAGCATTTTGGTACTAGTCTTGACTTGGGTCCACTAGAAAATGCTGACTCCCTCTAAACGTATTTCAGTTCCTTATGGTTGTGCTGTTTAAGTCCTCATTCTTAAATATGTCTTACACAGTGTTCTCTTATTTTTAGGAGAAACAGTGAGATTCTCTTAAAATTAGAGATTAATCCTTGGTAGTACAATGTATGCTGATTAATAATAGGAATCCTGCAATGCACCCATTTCTAAATATCTGATTAGGATTGGAGAGAGACTTAGAGAGCCTTATAAACCCACTAGCAGGAAAAGAACTGATATTAAAGGTGTAATCATGGGGTTTTACCAGAGAACCTCTATTCAGGTTATTGATTATTACTTTATAAGTTGGAGTTTTATAGCTACAACACCTAAAGAAGAAATAATACAATATGGAGGCCTGACCTTGGAAACTCTAAATCTCTGGAGAGGGCAAGAAATGAGGGAAGAGGGGGGTTTGAATACAGTGGCTAGGGTGGAAGGCATGTTGGTGGGGTGGGAGAGGATGGGGAGTGGGACGAGTGGGAAGCCTTGTCAGAGGCCAGCAGATGCTGACACGTGGTGCTTTGACTTAACACAGGAAGTGAGAGGGAGGCATTTTATTCCAAACCAGGAAAAAGGAAATAGGCAATTAGAGCTCACGGCTGGTCTGGAGAGAGGAACAGCAACTGCCAAATTAATTTATTTGCTCAGGGAATAAGGGACTACTCAAGAGTCACTGGTTCTAAGAAGGGTTTGCTTTGTTTTAAAGAGATAATTTTAAGGCCCAGAGTTGGAGACATGAGCCTTTAAGAATAACCTCAACTATGCTCTAATATTGTTCCCTAAATTTCATGGGTCTCCAGGCTTCCCTAAATCATCTGGTATTATAGAAATGTGCTTATTCTGTTTTAATTGTGACCTATATATGAAGTGTAACACTGAGACACTCCAATTATGGCAGCACCAGGGAAAGAATATTCTTTAACTGAGATACTAAAAGAGAAGCTGCGTTTCTCACTGTTTTCCTATCTTTCGGCCAGGACTCGAGAGTACATGTTGAATAATAACTATGCAAGAAATTATCAGCATGAGTCAGCCTTATTACAGATGAACAGTTCTTTGCTAATGTATTTAACTCAAGTTCTCCTTGTTCTAATGAATTAACTGCACTTAAGAGGCCTGCAGCTGAGAAGTTGCTTGGGGAAAAGGCTTGGATAGAAATCTCATCTGTAATCACCCCTTTAAAACGCTGGATATTTTTGCAATATTTAAATCATGGATTCTTCCCAATTCCAGGTGTCAGAACATCTTAAAGGAATGTAAACATCTTGTTATTAAAACAAACAAACAAACAGGAATATGCAAGGTATGCAGATGACCATTAAGGATAAGTAAAAACAAATACAAAGGTCTTTACTATTGGGATCTCTTCCCCCTTTAAGCTGTGAATGTTGAATTACTGTGCAGCTTAATGACTTTACCAGAGAAAATTGAAAATCCAACTGATGACTATCTTTACAAGGTAGAAAAATCATGTTGTAGATCAGCTCTAAATCCTGTGAAGTCAAACAACCATTAGTTGATTTATCCACAGTTTGTAAAAGGAGATACACATATCTAAAGTGATCCTTGGGAGTTAATATCAGAAGTGCCACAAGATCATCTAATGTGCCGTTCATCATGTAGTGATCTGAACAGCATATGGGAGCCGCGTGTCACTTTGCTGAAGGAGAGCCTATAAATAAGCACTGCTTAAAGCACTTCGTCTATGAGTTAACGATGTTAATAATGTCTAAAGAGGGCCAAGAAGCCACAGCTTCCTTTGGTCAGTGAGCACAGATACAGAGCTCTCACTTGCATCCTTCTGGTTGTAAGAGGGCTCAGACAGGCTATACTGACCTTCACCATGACAAGGACCCACGGCCAATGACTCTGAAGGTGAAACACAGCTTCTATTCAAAAGCCGAAAAGACCTTAACAGAACATTGTATCCATTTTAATTTCAGTATGTTAAGAGAGATGTCTGAAAACTGAACAGAGTCCAGAAACAAAAGCGAGAGAGGCAATTAAATGGTACGGAAAAATAACAGTTCCTAAAAAGTCTAAAGGAATTGGGATTTTTTATTCTGAAGGAGTTAAGAGCTGAAAAGTTCTTTAAAAATCACCTTCCATTTCATGACAAAATATTGTAAAGGTAGAGAGAGAGAGAAGTTGTACATAGAGATAGTCCAGAATACATGTGAGTGTAGACAGAGCATGAGGAAAATGTTATTTCTGCTTTGAAAGGTTTTCAGATGCAGGAAAAGGCCACTGAGAGCGGTAAGAATAGCTGTTCTTGCCCATTGCTTGAAAATCACCAGTCTCAGAGGCAGGGCTGGCTCTCACTGGGCCATCTCCATATTTCAGCCTTGGCACAATTTCCCTCAGGCATTAGTTATGGTCCCTACCAGGGACTTACTGGTTGTGATCATTTTTTTGTCCTACTCTTGCCCAGGGGGTATTTTCTAATTTTTCACCTGCTTAACATAGGTTCACCATATCTGATATAGCTCTATAAAATTTGAGACTCTGAAATTTTGTATATCTACTCTAGCTCAGTGCAAATTACCCATTTCTGACCACCAACTTCCTTCATTTTACTTACTGTGGGCCGGCAACAGAAGTATCCTTAACTTACTGGTCAACTACATTTCCTTTCTGACTACTTTTGCCACAGAGTTAGATACACAGATTGTAAACATATCAGCAATTAATTCTGCCCGCCCTACCTAACCGAATTCTCATCAGGTAAAGAATTTTTGATAAGACAATCATATAATGTAATTAGTCAAATAGCTTTTATAAATGTGGGAAAAAGGGGTTAATTTATATCTTTCACCGAATGAAAGGTATGTCAAGATTGCTCTGCATAAAGAATATATATGTTTTTGTAAAACAGTTCTTGAACGAATGAATGGACTATATTTTAAAAGTAGTGTCTTAAACATACAAATTACTCCCAAATCACACACCATGGTGAAAAGTTCATATTGGCTATTGTTGCAATTTCTGCCTTTTCCCAGCGAGTCACCAGAGCATTTTGGGTTAAACAAAGACATTTTTTTCATCTTGAATTGGTAATCAACTCCACCTTTCCTTTACCTGTAACCATGAACTACAGCAAAGTACTGTTAAAAAATCACTCTGTCGTGATAGCTCAAGCGCAATTCCATAAATAATGGATTCAACACTCCCACCGTGTCTCCTGCACCTTATTGAATCATTGCACACTTGAAACTGTTCTGTGGGGTGTTTAACAAATCTTTAACCATGTCCCAAAGTATTACTCATAATTTAGTCTGAAACACTTAGCAATTTCATAAAGTTTTGCATTCTGGCTCTAAGTGAAGCTTTAGAACAGAATTGAAATGTTAAATGTGTTTTATGGAAGTAGAGGTGATGTGAATTCATACATTACCAAATGTTTTTATACTTTTTTCCACTTAACCATTAATGCTTTCTTCCTGCATGGTCATTAATTTTTGTTGTAGCCAACAGATATTAAGCCCCTTCCTGCTCACTTACAATGAAGCTGACAGATATGATAGAATAAAAAAATAGAAGAAGCTTTTATACAGATCTATTTGGTGTCCTGGAATGGTTAAATGTTATTGTTAATAATCCTGCAGGGGTAGAACTCAGAATGCAGAGGAAATTGCACTGATACTGCTTGCTAGCTATGCAAACTCTCCCCTACTGGTTGAAGAGATAAACTGTTTTAGGGAAGAGGGTAAATGTCAGGAAGCCATCATGAAATCTTGTCTATCAAGCAACCACTGAGCTGATTCTCTCCTCTCCTTCCCTTGTCCCTGTCTCCCTTTCTACCAGTTTCTTTTCATTCTCAGTCACAGGTTCTTCAATCAATTTCACATCCTTTGCTCCCCTTCTGGTTCAGCGTCCTTTCCTGGGGCGTTGACTGTCAGCAGATCCAGCCCCTCTGAGCGGACACACCTGTTCCTTTTGTTTCTGCTCCGTGCAGACAAGTTGACTAAAGAGGAGCAGGGGTAATGAGAAGTGTGACTGAAATCCATCCCATTGTGCTATAACCACCTACTGCACAGCTTGCTTCTTGTGCTCTAATTTACAGTCTTAAAGTAGAAACTCTCTCATGTTTGTCTGTGTGAATAAAAGTTTAAGCAAAAAAATATTTGAAAACTTTTTAAAAATAGGATTATAGGCAAGGTTTATGAAAACCCTTTAGTCTCTTAACAGGTGATATCTTTAACTTACTATATTAGCTTTCTACTGCTGCATAACTTATGTTCATTATCTCACAGTTTCCATGGGCAAGGTATGCGCCTTGCTTAGCTGGGTCCTCTGTTCAAGATCTCACAAGGCTACAATCAAGGTGCCAGCCAGGCTTATCTGTGGCTTGCGTCCTCTTCCAAGCTCATGCAGTGGTTGGCACAATTAATTTCCTTGTGATTGCAGGGATGAGACTCTTAGCTCCTAAAGGTTATCTCCACCCAGCTCAGTGGAAATTAGCCACATCATCCTGGCTTCTTAATGAACAGCAGGAGAGTAGTTCTCTTTTTCCATCTCTGACCTCTAGACTCTCTTATAACAGCTCATCTGAAAAGGTCAAGCTCACCCAAAATAGTCTCTTTTCTTGATAAACTTAAAGTCAATCAACTAAGGATTTTAATTACATCTGCAAAAATCCCTCATCCATGCCATGTAACATAACAGAATCACGAGAATGATATCCCATCAACTTTGCATGTTCTATTGGTCAGAAGCAAGTTATAGGTCCCATCCACATTCAAGCCTATATCATTCTAATAAAGGTTTGAATCATTAGAAGTAATTTTAGAATTCTTCCAACCACAAGTAGGAATCAAGAAGTCCGATAATTTTCTTACTTTTTCCCAGCCATCCTTGCAGTAAATGCACCTTCCAAAAAAGCCATATGAATTATTTCTACCTTTCACATCATCAAGAATGACTTCAATATCAATTTTTATAACTACTCTACCTATTCTCACATTTATTTTATTTATTCAATTCCAAAGACGCTTTTTCCAGAGCACCCCTCAAGCTGTGCCTTTTTCCTTGTCCTAACCCTCATCACCAAGCAGAAATGAGAACTGAATCAAAAACCTTAAATGCAACCATCCCACTCTCTTACCTCAGACTCTTATCAATCATTCTCGCATCCTTGCTCTGATATTTACTCTTTAACTGCAGATAGACAAAGGCCCCGTGACTGTTTACTGTTTTCCAGATCATCAGCTGTCTCTTGACTCTTCCCTCTCTCATTTCCCTAACTTGTCTAAACTACTTAGTTTATTACCTCAATCACTTTCTCACTAACATTCTCAATTATCTTGAAACCCAGTGTTTCCAACATACCTGCCATCCATAATCCCAGCCTTATATTCTCTTCAAGCCCCTAGGCTGTTTAGTACTGGTGAAGAAATCAACCAAACCTGCCATGTAAAGTCATGACAACTCAGTCGGCAAGGCTCTTAATTACCTTAGAGTTCTAACTTTTATTTGTTCACTCTCCCACTTCTCTCGGAGACTTTGTCTTTGGCATTATAGTCAAACCTCCTCCCTAAGTTCTACATCCTTTGATCGAAGTGCACACCCTATGTTTTACACAGAGCGTTGAAGCTTTCAGGAACAAGCAACCTGACCCTCTGACTGCATACAAAATGTATCCTTAACTTCACTGATTGTCTGCCATGTCCCCTAAGTCTTCATTATTCTCTTCTCAGTATAGTCAATTTCCCTTCAATTCTTAATACTTTTTATATGACTATGTTATCTACCAAATAAGAATACAACAAACCCCCATTTTGTCCTAATGCCAGAGCTCTAGGTCATGCCCTTGTCATTCACTGAATCTGTAGAAATAACACCCTCATCTCCCTGTGTCCATCACTGTCGGAATACTGCATAAACTAAAAATATCATAATGTCATTTCTTAAAAACCTTCGAGAATTCCCCTTTGCTTCTAAAGCAAAAGTATACTTTTGGTGTTGTATACAGCCCCTTCCAAATACATGTCTGTACTGAATGCTCTAGTATTATCTCCTGCCCTCTCATTTTATATTCTACTACTACTGAACAACAGTCTTCAGCTTAAATTTTGTGGAAGATGGCAATATTTGTTCAAAATATGGGTTGCTCTACCTTCTGATAGGACAATACTTCCCTACTCCATTAAACTGTTTGATATTATTTTCTTTAGCCAACAGGATGTGGGGAAAGTAACAATTTCCACATCAAACCAGAATCTTTCAGAGTCATTGACTCATAACCATTCGCTCTTCTTCCCTCTGCCATTAGGCTGGCATGTTCCAGACGAGACTACTCCTTCAGCTTGGAGTAGTCTCATCAAAATAAAGAGTATACAGAGCAAAGCCACAGCCCATTAACAATGAACAGTATCGTAAGCGAGAAATAAGTTTTGATTATTATGAGCCACTAAAGTGTAGGGGTTGCTTGTTATTGCAGCATAACGTAGGGAACTCTAACATGAAAATGGGTGCCTCTGTAGAAACAATGGGACAGAAATATGTAGTTTTGACTTCTAAACCACACAGTGGGGATTGGTAAATTGAGGAAATATGTTTTGTCACTATTCTTTCATTCTCCATTTGTTATGGCTCAGAAGGTAAATAATATACCTAGTAAACTTGTGGCTTTAGGGAAATAAAGAAGAGAGCAAGATTATTGGCAACATGATTGCTATTGGCTCTATTTGACAAAGTACTGTAGGAAAAAGACGAGCTCAGAAAAGACCTAAACCATCTGCACAGAACTAAAAGGAGTACAGAAAATCTAAAAATTACAAGATTTGCAGAGTTTGAAGATGCAATTGATTGCCATTTCTAACTAGTAAGATGTAAAATCTAGAAGGTCCATGGACACCAAGGGCCAGTTAAGATGGCCTAATGGCACAGTCTAAATTTATGGTACTGCCCACAAACTATCTGTTAAAAACTCTGAATTGATACAGAGAACATAGTTAACCTGGGGCCTCAAAGATTTTATGGATAGGAAGCAGGCTTAGAATGCTCTTGATTCTCTAAGGACAGTCTCCAATATCACCTGAAAATGTATCCAATTACAGTAAAAGGAAGATAAAGGACCCACAAAGTGTATAACCAAAGGTTACAGATGATGATGAACAGAAGAGCTATTCCTAGATTGTAGAACTTGGGCAAAATTAGGAAAAACTTCTTTACAACATTTTTTTGACAGGTTAAAATTATTTTACTTAAATTTTATTCTTTATTTTTTAATGTTTTATTGTTTATGCCATTGCAGTTGTCCAACTTTTGTCCCCTTTGTCCCCCTCCACCCAGCCCTCCCTGCACTTCCATAGTCAATCCCCACACCATTGTTCATGTCCACGGGTCCTTCACATATGTTCTTTGACTAATCCCTTTACTTTCTTTCAATTAGTCCCCACCTCCCCCTATCCCTCTTATAGCTGTCAGTCTGTTTCATGATTCTATGCCTCTGGTTCTACTTTGTTCATTTGTTAATTTTGCTCATTAGAGTCCTCTTATAAATGAGGTCATATGGTATCTGTCTTTCACCAATTGGCTTATTTTACTTAGGATAATAGTCTTCGGTTCTATCCACCCTGTTGCAAAAGGTAGGAATCCCTTCTTCTTCTTTTTTTTTTCCTGCATATATTCCATTGTGTAACTGTACCACAGTATTTTTTATCCACTCATCTACTGATGAGCCCTTAGGCTGTTGCCAAATCTTAGCTATTGTAAATAGCACTGCTATGAACATTTGGGTGCATAAATTCTTTTAAATTGGCGTTTCAGGATTCTTAGGGTATATTCCAAGCAGTGGAATCACAGGGTCAAAAGGAAGTTCCATTTTAAATTTTTTGAAGAAATCCCATACTGTTTTCCACAGTGGCTGCACCAGTCTGCATTTCCACCAGCAGTGCACTAGGGTTCCCTTTTCTCCACAATCTCGCCAGCACTTATTTGTTCATTTACTAATGATAGTCATTTTGACAGTTGTGAGGTGATACCTGATTGTAGTTTTAATTTGCATCTCTTTGATGCCTAGTGATGTTGAACATTTTTTCATAAGTCTATGGGCATCACAACATCTAACCTATGAAAGTTTTGGATTGCTATTGACCAGCAACTAATGAATGTCTCCTTTCCAAGAGGGAGGATTTATTTTAGTTACAACCTCCCTGTTCCACTATTATGCATTAGATATGAGGAAATATAATTTATTCCTTTAGTTTACAGGTCACTGAATCAAGAAGAGCCATCCCCAGATTTTAGACAGAGACTACCAAAAGATTTTAGATTTTAAGCCTGAATGAGACATTTGGGTTGTTTCTCTTGAAAAGAGAAAGAGTAAGTGAACTTAGTGTACAAAGGGAGGAAACTGAATATTTGTGATCAGGAAACTGATATTTTATTTGTTTGAAATATTTGCTACTGCTCTATGTAGATGATTATATATATGTCTCTACTTCATTGAAGTCAGGCTTGGCCATATGACTTTCCTTGGCCAATGAAATTTGAGAGAAAATGATTTCTGCAATTTTGCCAAGTAGCTTTAAGAGCCATTGTGTCATTTAGTTATTTGTGCTTTTCCCTCTTCTTTGAGACAGGTATTTTTTAGGTGAGGTTTGCTTTTTCAACCTGGGGCTTGAATGAAGAAGATTAAAAGGAAAGATACAGCCAAATGCAATGGACATTAATGTGAGCAAAACAAACAACAAAACTGTGTTGAAATTTTGAAATTTGTCATAGTACAATCTAATGAAAGCTAACTTAAATACCTTCTCTGTATCTTCACTTTGATGCTTTCTTTGTCTGCAATTCCATTACTGGCATTCTTTTTCTCCCTATTTCAAACATATTATTTAAAACTTAGTCTAGAAAGTTTTCTTTGAACTCCTGTGTTTGAAAAATAGTCCCTATAGGCTCCAATAGCACCTGTGCATGTATATCTTTACTTTTAAGCCCACCAAATAATATGAAAATTGTCAGTTATGCAAAGACAGAAGAAATGGTCTTAATTATCATAGTACTTGTCAAAAATAGCACTGTGCCTGTGATGGCTCTATGATGTGTCAGCTTGGCTAGGCTGAACTATATTCCCCAGAATTTTCTATTGAGTATATTTTGCAGGCTGTCTGGGAGAGTCTTGGGGGATTCAGAAGGCATGAGAGAAGTAGCATTCATTTTGTAGGTTACATATGATGAGGTCTGTCAGGAAAGTCCAGCCATCATTAATATAAAGAGAATGACCTGTGTGACATTGATGTAACCTGGCAGCCAAGGTGAGTGGACTGGAATGCACATGAGTGAACAATGATCACTTCATTGTACTAGTCAGTGGGGGTGGTGGATGCCATTGAGTGAGCATGTGTACTGTGTGGCAGTCGCATTCAAAATGACTGAGTGAGTAGAGCAACAAATATGCATTAAATTTTGCAGTAAGTTCAAACATTCCTGCATAGAAATGATTCAGATGATTCTGAAGGCTTTTGGGGATGAGGCAGTGAGTTGGGTACAAATAAAAGTATGGCACAAATGCTTCGAAGATGGTCAGGAATCTGTTGAAAGTGATTCACATTCTGGAAGGCCTTCAACAAACAGAACTCCTGAAAATGTTGAATATGTATGGGCTGCAATCAACAACAAAGGTCGGCAACTGACAGTGCAAGAACTAGAAGCTGACCTGGGAGTTCCAAAAACTACAGTGTCTGAGATTTTGATGCAGGGTCTTAGCATGAAACATGTTGTGGCAAAATTCGTTTTCAGCTTCTGCTATAAGAGAGAAGAAATATGCTTCGGTTGCTAATGACTTGGCTCAAACTGCTACCAAAGGACCAGATTTCCTCAAGAAGCTCATAACCGGAGATGAATCGTAGGTCTACATCTATGATGGGAAGCGAAGGCCCAGTCATCCCAATGGAAGTCACAGGGTTCTCCACACCCAAAGAAGGCATGGAAAAGTTGCGGCAAGGCTATGTTAACTGTTTTTGTTTTTTAATTAGGAAGGCATTATCCATCGCAAGTATACCCTTTCAGGCCAAACAATTAATAGGGAGTACTACCTCACTATTCTTTATCAGCTGAGAGATGCAATATGATTAAAATGGCTGCAGCTGTGGACAACTGGAGATTGGCAGCTTTATCACAACAATGTGCCTGCTCATGTATCATACGTTGTGCAGGGACTTATAAGGAAACATCAAATCACCCAGGTGACTCGGCCCCCTTAGGGCCCAGATTTGGCACCCTGCAACTTCTGGCTTTTCCCAAAACTAAAATCACCTTTGAAAGGGAAGATATTTCAGACTGTGGATGAGATTTAGGAAAATACGACGGGGTAGCTGATGGTGATTCCAACAAAGGATTCTGCAGAGTGTTTTGAACAGTGGGAGAGATGCTGGGAGAACTGTGTGAGGTCCCAAGCTTCCTTCTTAGAAGGGGACTAAGTGCCTTTGTCCTATGTACGATGCTTCTTGTATCTTGTGTCTTCTTCAATAAATGTCTCTATTTTTCATAGTACATGGCTGAATACTTTCTGGACATTGCTAATCTGCTGACTCTCTTTCTTGGCAGGAAGCTGTAACTGGGCCTGGAATTTTTCATCCTTTCCTTAGATCCTTCTTCAGTTTCTTTGACTGCTGGGCCAGGTATGAACGTATGTATGTAGCTCTGTGATGAAGGCTCAAGACTTCTACAGATACTCTCATCACCAAGGTAAGAGAAATAGGAACAAATATGGGACTTGGTCCAGTTCTTTATGTTCATGGATTCCAGTCTGCTTGTTATTTTCCCTTCAGACTGGCCTGTGGACTTCAAGTTGCACCATCAGATGCTGAGACCGCATTTTTATAGAGACCTGGCTGCTTAAACTGCTCCCCAAATTTTATTACCCAATTCCCTAGAACACATACACATATTATATAGATATCTAGATATATCTTCTACTGGTTCTGCTTCTCTGGTTGAACCCTGACTTATACAACCGTGGAAAATAGCTACTTATTTATGAACTTTACTCAAATGTTTAAAAGGCAACTAAAACTCATTATGGCCTATAAATTTTTACTGTTTGCCCAAACTTAGCCATCTCAGTGAATGGCAGGCACTACCATTCACCCTATTCATCCTATTAGACAACTTAAAAAAAAAAAAGGATGTCTTTTTTTAACTCTCCTTTCCTTCTAACCTCCGTATGTAATCTATAACTAAATCCTATGAACCATACCTCTTAATTATCTTTAAAGCATGCACCATTCTCCATCTGCTACCAGTAATGTGGCCTAAGCTACCATTATCCCTTGAGTGGACTACCTCAAGAGTCACCTAATTCTTCTACTGTAGGCATGGCGCCAGTCTTCAATCAGTTCTCTATTTTGCAACACAACGATGTTTTCTGAAAACAGTTATGATCACTCATGGACATGGAAAACAGTGTGGTGACTGCAAGGCGGAGGGGATTTGATGAAGGTGGAAGAGAGTATCGAAGGATAAATGCTAATGGAAGAAATACAATCAAAAATAAAATAAAAACTGGACAAATACATACCAAATGTTAACTGTCATTCTCCTAGGTCATAGGACTATGGGTAATTTTCATATTATGCTAATTTTTCCAAACTTTCCACAATAAATATGATTTTTGTAACAAAATGCTGCCTTTAAATACGAAAAAAAATTATGATCATATTGACCTCTGCTTAAAGCACTATAATGCCTTCCTATTGGTCTTAAAAGAAAAACTAAAATTTTTAACATATTTAACAAAGACATTTGTGGGCTCCTTCTTATGCATCTGTCCATCTGCAGCTTTGTTTTGTTTTATTCACCCCTCTTTTTCAATTCTTTGAATGTTTCACACTCCAACCAACCAGTAGGCCAGTATACATGCTATTTTATCTGTCTGTAATGCGCCTCCACCCATCCATAATCTAGACAACCTCTATTCTTCCTTCAAAAATCCAGCCAATTATCAAACTTTGAAAAAATGTGAGAAATTCACATTACTGTCCCCCAATACAGGTTAACATTATAAAATTATTCATACAAAAAATTTCTATGAAGCACCTCTCTTTGATCTCAATTCAGATAATTCAATTGGATTCTTGGATATAAAGTTGGTTAAATTTCTCTCTTGGATTTAAATTCAGGTTTGTACATAACTCTCCTAAAATTTAGCCATTGTTTATTATGGCACCCTCAAACACAAATTTCTGATGATGAGATTTTAAGGAATTAAACTTAGAGGTAAACCACATAACAAATCATATATGTAATACTTTAACAAGAACAACATGATTAATGATTTGTATTTTTCTGTACTTCCATAAGCTCCTTGAGGGAAGGAAATTAATTTTGTCATTCATTTTTGCATCTGAAAGCATCTTGTACATTGTTTTGCACATGACAGATGTTCAATTAATGTTTGGTACAGTTTATTTCTATTATAGTATGTTTCACAGACTGTGTTTGTCTTTATTTTCTAACTTGTTCATTTGTTGCCTACCATAAATAGAAGGCAAGTTTGTGAAGGAAGGAAGTTTGTCTACCTTGTTTACAGCGATAACACTAGTTCTTTGATCAGTGCTTACAGCTTAACAGATATTTGTTAAATAAATAAATAGCATATGTAAAGATATCTGGCATTTAGTAGGTACTCAATAAATTGAAAACTACATTTTGGAATATGTACGAGTTCAAAGTGAGAAAAAATTGCTTAATTTCCAGCTTCTCTTCCCATTTATAGAGAAAAAGTTCTATTCAAGGAGAATATATTTTAGGAACTGAGAAACATCCATCAGAAAAGTTTCATAGACATTGTTATTTCTCTGCAATAGCAATTTTTATTATCCAATGCAGCATAAAAAAAAGAAAAGTCTCATTGAATGACAAAAAACATTATCCAAAGCACAGGAGGTGTCTTAGAAGGTAGGTTTAGACATACTGTAATATGATTACATTGTTTTGAAGTTTTATTACTTTTTCATCAGAATGAATATAAATCCAGAATATTAATACAATGAAGATTGGCAGTTGATGACCCCACAGAGGCTGCTCCAAGTTGCTGATAAACATGGACTATGATACTTCCAAATTTCAGTCATTTGTAGGTGTCTTGTCTGTAATCAGGATTTGCAATCGGTTGTGCATGAATTGTTCTCTGGTCATTGTTATTCAATGCCACCATCTACCATTGTCTGCAACCTTAAATGGTCTGTCTCATCTATCAAACCTCCCCTTCCTATACCCAGTATCTGGCTGATCAACAAAGCATGTAAGATCAGCACTTTATTTGGTCCTTGAAAGGGTGCTGCTTTTGACATGATGAGAGTTCTTCCTTTCCCCTCCACTCCCCATGACAATTTATAGTCCATTCCGCATTTGACTTTTGCAAATACCTTTCCTTGGATATAATGAGGCCCCCTGGGGTTGAAAGGTGAAAGGGGTTCAGAGTAATGCCATTTCCTTTTTTGATGCCTTTGCCTGAGTGCCTTGTAGAAGATTTAATACCAACTCTATTCCTCTGATGCGTATGACAATATGATATTCTCTGATTGCATCCGTTATGTCTTCGTACAAGGAGGAAAAATCTTCTTTACAGCACGACTACAAAATTATACACATTACAGCTGAATGTTCAGGTATTAAAATAGGTTTTCCTGCTTGTTAGGAAAAGAAGAACCTGGAAGTTGTCTTTGTTTTTATTTGGTATTTTATCTATCATGGGCCTGAAGGAGTTGGAGTGTGTGATTTTACAGGTGTTTTAAAATACATGTCTAATGGATATTTAAAAGGAAGACCTTGAAATGGTGATGCAAAAGTTCGTACAAGTAAACAACGAATAAATCCATGTTATATAATTTTTAGTGCTATTAAGGGGAAAGTTAAAGGGTGATTGAACTGCTTTTTCTTTTAAACAAGCATCTGTTTTGCTTTTCATCACTTTTATTCGTTCACAGGTGAGCGGCGTTGTGCCCAGTCCATACAGTATTTAGATAAGTGCATTTTGTGGGTATATGAAACTATTTGACTGCATATCTGTCTGAATCTGACCATCTGCTTTAAATGGTGGTGTTGCTGGTGGAAATGGGCTTTTTGCAATGTCGCGAGAAAGGCATTTCAGGGACCACGAATGGAAGACTGAAGTATGGTGCTAAGGCTTATTAAAGCTGGAGCAAACACAAAGGACTGTCCCAGGTCCAGCTCTGTCCCACTGTGGACGACGTCCAGCCTTGTCTTCATCAATCCCAGAAAAAAGGCCAGAATCCAGAAATTCCGGTCCACTGGTTTGGTCCAGGTCAGAGCTTAGTCCAGTTCAGCCTGTGTCCCCATCCGGCTAGCTCGGGCTCTGCTTCCAGCTGCACTCTGGCTGGCCCTGCAATGCTGTACTCAGTCTTGCGCTTGGAACCTGCTTGGAGCATAGGGCCTGTGCTTGGGGCCTGTGTGGCTGCAGGCCCTGCATGGCTGCTAGGCCTACAAAGCTACTGTGGAGCAGAAACACACAAATAAATGGGCAAAGAAATGTGTGTTACCAGGAGAGGGGAGGGGGTGGGGTGGACTTTGACTTTGTTAGACTCTGATTATATTATCTCAGTCTTGGGGAAGAATAGGTGCTCTTTCAAACTAACCAATCGATTTCCAAATCCTTCACAGGTTTGTGCTGGGTCTTCCCCCTAACCAATCCATTTCCTAGGCCTTCCAGGGTTCTGTGCCCCGTATCTAATCTGATCCTTTTCCCAGGCTAAACTCCTCCCCTTATGGGTGGCATCTTAGTTCCCACTGTGCATGCCTGTAAGTAGGACTTACCCCAGTGCTACCTGCTACCTTGGCTTCTACTGGGCATGACCAGCAGAGGAATTTCCTCTTTATTGTTTTGGTAATCCTCGCTAATGACGGTAATGATCCTTCCTGTCCACAGTGATTTGGTCCTGAGGGTGGAGGATGTAGCAGCCCTCTGGGAAGCATGTGAAGCTGTAGCTTCCTAGGGCAGTAGGCTTATTGTCTGATTCAGCTCCCTAGTTTATTATGCTTAAATTCTGATTCCCTTTCCTCCCATCCTCTATTATACTAACTAACTACCTATGCTAACAGTAGGAGCTTCTGCAGAATGTGTCATTTGCAGAATGCCAGACACCCCATAGCCACTAAGTAAATATAAATTAAATGCAACTGAAAATGGCTCTCAATCATTAAAAAATAAAACCATTTATTAAGCATCCAACTGTCTTTCCAATATGGTATAATTCATTTCCTCTGCTCCTGCTTGTAAAAAATGCATCATCTCCAGTAACCAATAATGGTACAGACCTGCTGATAAATGGAAATGGCCACATAAATAAATATATAGTTTTTGTTTTATATAAAGATGACGTCATGTTCATGAGGTATGTCCTCGTAATGACTCCTTTTTACCTAATTTTCCTCATGGAAAGACAGATGGCAGCACTCATTTCTAGATGCCAGAATCAAAAATTTTATTCCTCTAAAGCTGGCTATTCCAGATGGAAGTGAAATACACTATTTTGGTCTCACAACATGTTCAGAATCAACAAGTCCAATTAAGACAGTGCCCCCACACACTTCTTTGCCCACCACTGTGCCTACCATTTGGCACCTAATTTTACAAAAAAGTCTATTAATTTGTACCTTTGAATAAATACACATACACACACAATGAAAATAATAACACCAGTGCTTGTTTTGGCAGCTCACATACTGAAGTTGGAGTGGCACAGGGAAGATTAGCTTGGCCCCTGCACGAGGATGACATGAAAATCTGTGAGGCGTGCCATATTTTTAAAAATAAAGAAAATAATGACACCAGAAATATCTACCTTCTTGCTAACTTTGTTATTGAGCTCAATCTCAGCTTCAGAACTACACAGCAACAATATACTTGAGAAGGGAAGAAATATAGTTCTGTTTATTTGTATCCTCTTGGTCCTGGAAGAGCTTATCAATAACAGTATAGGCAAAGCTGTATACGTAGTTCTCTTGAGCTTATTATGAAGCTTTAGGATAAAACTAAGTGATAAAAAATATAAAATGTAACGAATTTTTAAATTAATAATTAAAATCTTTTTTTTTTAAGTGTGTGATGGGCAGGAGCATTAATAGTCTCAAAAAACTAAGGGATAATAATCTTACCTATTCTTATTCCATTTCCTCATCTTTCTTGGTCATAACTGAAAAGTTATTAAATAGCAAATTAAGGCATTTCACATTCAAAATCAATAACTAACTGTTCTATATCCCATTTAAAATAATTGGAAAATTAGTAGGTTTTCCTGTACTCACGATAGCCAGGCTATATCTATGACATCTAAAATGAAAATCTATGTCATTGTGCAAAAGTCCTCAATGTTTTCCTTTTGCATCAAAACTAAAAGTACAAGACTATCTGCATAGTATGCAACAAACTTTTTCATATATGTTCCTACTTGGATCCACTCCTTGACTGCTAACTTTGTTTTATGAAATAAACACAAAGACTGAGGTTCAGGCCTCAAGTCTTCATGCCTCCTGCTGTGAGTAGCCCAAATAAAACAATAAAGTAGACTCAGTATGTCCTGGGTGCCCTTTCTCCTTCCAGCGTCTAGCTCGAGATATTGAGCTTATCATCTAGGTTCACCCATTCTGTAATGAAGTCATCACTGTTCACTGTGAACTTGATACAATGACAAGAGAATAAAAGAATCATAGATTTTTAGAGCCAGAAGAGATATTAGAGAATATCAGGCCCCTAATTTTCAGATGTGGTTATTAAAGTCTAGAGAGCTAATAACATCCAGTATCAGAGTCAAGATTAGAAACTATGTCTCCTGACTCCAGGATCAGTGTGGCATCTATTTCATCACACAGTCACGTGTGG
>PVJD01009752.1:0-59654 GCA_004026545.1 Mormoops blainvillei
CCTTTGAATTAAGTGAGTTTTTCCTAGACCATATATTTGCAGGACAGCTGTGGGTAGGGCATTATTTTAGACTAAAGAGAATTCTCTCTGCTTAGCATGGAAGCTCCCTGTGATTCAGAAAAAGAATACGTGTGTGTGTGTGTGCACGCACACGTGTGCATACATATGAGCAAGAGAAAAATTGAGAATGTGTGTTCATCCGGCCAGCCCTCCTCCCTAGCTGTAGAGACGGGCAGTTTCGATGCTCCTTGCATTTTAGAATCTCTCTTCTTCGAGGGCCTCACCAACGTGCTTCGGGCAAAGGTGGTGATTCTCTGTGATTCCTCGTGGACACACCTTTTTTAAAGTTTACCGGTTAGTTGGAGAGCTGTGCTCTCCCACGATTGCCGAGTTTTGCTCCCATAGGTGCCCTCTCTCTGTCTTGTCACAGCCCTGCTGGGTTCAGTTGCATATGGCATCTCTTCCGAATATTTTGCCATTGGGGATTTCAGGTGACTCCTGATTTCATCAAAGATGGGCTTAAACACATTTTTTAATTTCACAATATCCTTGCTGTTTAGGGTGATTTCTGAGAGGATGTGGGGAGAGAAAATCCACTTCCATTATCTTAAAAGAGAGTTAAAAGAGAAGCCCTCTCTAACTCTCCAGTGGTCTTCAACTTTGACAGTACGCATGCCAATATGCACACCAAGGTCAACCCTATTTTACAGATCAGTTTGAGAGTTACTGGCACTGAACTTGGGCCATGCAGATCAGGGGGACTGAACTGACAGAGTCTTGAGCCAAAATTCAACATATTGAATAGTGCCTTACAGATACAATTTTAACAAAAATGCTCACCATTACCCATGCAGGGGAGATTCATCACCCTACTGCATTTAAAAAGCTCTCATTCTATGATGGTGGCTTTATTGACAGTTTACACTTTAAACGCTCCATGTAGGTTCAGCCTGTATTAGAGAAATTATAATAAACTAAACCCAAGAGAAGGAGGGAAAGGAGGGACAAGACACCGAACACTCGCTGATCTAACATCCTTCTGGCCCTGAACTTGAACTTTTATGGCATCATCTCCTTTAATCTTCGCAAACCTCTCTGGGTTGGCGTTATCCCTTTTTGACCAATGGCAGGAGAGCCTAGGTAACCGCTCAGAGTCACCAGTTGGTGCTCCAGCTTCCGTAATCTGTAACCACCTCGCTGCCTCCCGGGCCACCACATTCACTGGATTCCGTGTGTCTCCGTGACAGCTCTGGGGCTCTGTAGAGACACTGTCAAAAGAGCCGCCACAGGGCCTCCGGGTGCTTTGTTTTCACGATTCCAGCAAGGCGGTGCTGCGCCCTTCCACGGGCTGCGGGGCCACTGCTCCGGGCAGCGTCAGAGCCACACCTAGCACTTAACTCGTCGGGTTTTCAACCTGCAGTTTGTAGCCCTTAATTAGGTCCTGTGAGGTAAGTGATTGTCTCATTTCACAGATGAGGCAGCCAGTGCGGAGAACGGTGAAGTGATTTTTTCCAGGATCAGCAGTGAGTCCCAGAGTAGAGAGCGGAGATGGGCCCTCTCCGTAGGCTTCTTAGCCTGGACACACGGACACTGCTAACAGATGCTCAGTCGTCCCAGCTCCCAGCATAGCCCGCCCCGCGAACAAGCTGCCTTCTCGCACCTCTGCTGGCGGGCAGAGTACGTTATGGAACTTGGCAATAGTTGAGAAAAAGAAGGGTCAAATAAAGGATTTTATACACAGGAAGCCCGTTTCCGGTGTTCAGTTTCTAGCACTTCGGGCCATGAAACTAAGACCATTTTAGTGAACAGTTACTAATAACATAGTCTTTTTAAATACGTTACATTAAGAGGGTTATGGGGAAAAGAATTGGCTTATTTGGGGAGGACTGTCAAGCAGTAGAAAATGAAATGGCTTTCCATTTGTTCTTTGGGCTGTTTTTATTTGTTGTTGTTGTTTATTTGCTTTTTTTAAACCAAGCTCTGGGCGGTTGCATTAAAGAGCAGTGTGCAGGATTTCCTCCCCACGCGTCTGTTCTGCCTGTTTCTAATGGCGGCAGGGTCACCTGGGGCAGTGACAGCGGTGTGTATACACTCTGTGGTATTACTGTCCGCACGTTGTACCTGGTTCGGTCTCACCGCCACGGTGGCGACAGACCGCAGGCCTGGCCAGCGTGGCCTCGTACTCTACTTCAGACGTCCTCAAGGCGGGAGAGTGGTGGGCGGGGACGACCGCCCTCGCTCTGTCTCATCACCGGCATAGTCTGCTCGCACCCGTCACGTACTTGCCACTTTTCATAACAACTCGAGGCTCCGACTTGTCGACTCCAGCGGTTCTTCCGTCTTCTCTGTGGCCACCAACTTCCTGCCGTAGGTGCGGGACAGCCCCCCAACCAGGAGCAGCCGCCAAGGTGGCCTGGGAGCGAGAAAGACCTTCTGGCTATTTGTAATTTCACCAAGAAATGGTTTTGTTGGGGTACATAAACTATAACCACACAAAATACGGCTATCTGGAAAACGTGGAGGAGGGAGATGATATAAATGAGCCCTCAACAGAGGCCTTATTTTTAAATACATGCCTTTTAATGGAAATAGCTTGAGGGTTCACCCAGCCGGGTCCAAGCGTTATCGGAGGATTTCCTGTGTTCCCCCTTAAAGTGACAATATATAGCACTTCCTACACAGTGACATTTTGGGAATAGCAAGTAGGTAAGCAGCAAGAGAAAGGGTACACTTCACAGGGAGGTGGCTGTCTCAGCTCTTTTCGCTTTTGTATGTGAAGGCCATTATCTCCATAATAACTTTGTTGACAGCACCCACAAACACACTCGGAGCCAGGTTCGCTAACAGAGACCCGGAATCGTATGACCGAGAGACCCAGCTTGTGGCACTTGTCAGCCTCAGATAGATGGTACATTTTCTGTTTTAAAGACTCACACAAAACTTTTCACATTCGTCTTTGGGAAAAAAAAAAATTACATTTGAAGGCCTTTTTCACCCAAACACATTTTGAGATAAGAGCTCCCAAGTCGTGACATTATTCCATTTTGTTATGCGCATCTGTCAAGGAAACGAGATATGATACAGCCACTAAAAACTGATGATTGCCGAACAGAGAAACTTGACAGCATTTCATTTCCTTTATATTCTGATTATACATTTATCAGAAAGCCTGTATCTCTTCCAGTTCAGCTAGAAATTGGTAGAATTCAGGGAACTCAAAGGCCTGGCAAAGAGCTGTCCTATTATTTGGTATCATCTTACATTTTAGAGAAGTTGCTTGGTTGAGTCATTGTTAAAGCTTTTGCTTCTCTTTTCATTACTGTGCCACTGTCCGCAGATCACATTTCTATAGGCCCTATAACTGCTTTGCCGCACAAATTAAACGCTGGGCTATTTCAGACACATACGCCAGCGTTTCAATACTTGTCAATCAGAGTTTATAAAATACAGGGATTACAACCCGATATTAACATCCAAATCTATTGTGCTCATTTTGTGTGTGAAAATGAGAAACCCTCGTGCAGACGCTAGATTTCCCAGCCTCTTTGTCACCCTGTTTTTAATTTATCTCCAGGTTTTGAGTAAGTAAAATGACTCTGCTTATCAATGTAATGTAGCGATAAAACCTATCTGTGAATCGGAACGATCAGAGCTAAAGTGGATCTACAGGTTGTTTGGCATTAAGCCTGGCCCCACTGAGGGCTTTTAATGGGGCTACTTCCTTTATAGAATAAATGCATCCCTGTCTTTCTTTTTTTTTTTTTTTAATTGTGCTTCTATGAGCGATTCAAGTTTGCTTCACAGAAAGAAGTGGACATAGAAATGCATTGCCTTAGGGAGAAGGACTTTAAAACTTTAAACACGTTCTTTTTATACCTGTCTTTTTTTATTATTATTATTATTATCATTACAGGTGTACTTCAAAAGGAATTATCCAGATATTACTCAGAATGGCCCCGTGGCGAACACGTCGAATGGACAGCCCACAGCCTTCGCTATTTTTGAGACAGCCCTATGACCCCACTGCGATGTCAAGCCTATTCCGAAGTCGTTTTCCAATAGCGTTTGCACTATCTGAACTACGCTCCTACTTTTTTTTTTTTTTTACAATAGCAACAAATATGTACACATACAAGATGTTAGTTTATTTGGATTTTTTCCTCCAACTTCACCCAATGATTTCAAGCTCTAACAAAGTTACTTATTATTTATATTTATATGTTATAGTATTTTTTTCATATCCGAATCAAAAGTGCAGGCCACCAATAAAAGCTGTCTACCAGGTTTTGTGCCTTAAGAGACTCAGAGCCAAAGCTCATTTTGTGAGGTATGAGACGAAGTCATAAGAGACATTTTTTTTTACTACCCCCCAGTTCTGTCAGGGATTCTGTTTACTTGAAAAGTGCGTGAAGTCACCATGTCGTCTCACCACTTTCTTTAACATACCGAGGATCCGTTATTCCCCGCCCTGCTGCCGCAGGCCTCTGGCTCAAATAGCACAAATAAACCTAATAAGAAAAACAAAAAACACACTTCAGTATAAGTAGCATTATAGTAGGGGGAGAGTCTCCTCCCCCTCCGTCCCCCCCCGAAAAATATATGTAGTTAAAATATGGAAAGGCAATATTTAATTATATGTTCCAAAAGAAAATGAAGAGAAAAATAATACTTTCTCAAAATAGAAGACCTTATAGATGATTTGATAGTGAAGGACACACGTGTGGTCATTGATCATCTTTAAATCTGCAAGACTTTGACGTGGTCACTGTAGTAGTTTTAGACTCAGCGGGGTGCTGTCGTCAAGAAAAGCCAAACCGCTAACGGTAATCCCTGAGTGTGTAGTCATATGCTTATTTGGGTTCCTGGTTCGTGGCCGGCTAACCTTCGGTTGACTGGAACCCTTCTGGTGTAGCCTTTCTTGACCTTCCTTCCAAGTTGCGTGGAGAAGCCCGCGTTGGCGAGAGAAAACGAATATCACTGCAGATGCTCACTGCGCTTCCGCGGCGTTTTCTCGGGATGCATCCAGACGGCTCACGTGTGTGAGCCCACCCCGGTTAGTTCACTTTTGACCACAAATACCCGTGTGTTTAGGCCTTTCTGATTAGTAAACCAACAAGCCACGCTACATCCCAGGGCCCGCTGCACTTTCTTTGAATGTAGGCCTTTAGTGTTTCTTGGTGGTGATGGCCGTGGCATGCTGAGGTCAGGTTGCTAAAGGTTTTACTGCCGTGGTTGTAAGTGGACTCTCAGAACCTCTCGGAATAAGGGGCGGCCGCCCTCAAGTCGCATATATTAATCTATCTACCTTCGTGGGGCAGGTTTTTGGGCCCTTCAACAGGAACAAATGTTTTCTAGAGTCAAGCCTTAAAACATACACACACACACACAGAGCCAACTACCAAAACGCTTTGTGTGCAGCAGCTGTTGAACATTTTATATTCAGAAATAATATGGTGACTGTCTAGTCCAGTGAACCAGTCAGTCGTTCAATAGTCAAAGTCAGTATTTCCTGAGACTGAGACGACGACTGGTAATACTGAGGTCTGTTAAAACGGCAGAAATATTGGAAATGTATCTGTTTAGTTTGTCCTTAGAGGTTAAAGACAGTTTTTAAATGTTTCTATTTTATTTCTGTGTTACTGTCGCCATAGAGTTTTTAATGAAACGAAAGTCAATTGAAATAAATGACAGTTTTCATCTCCATTTAGAGTTCTGTAGTTTTGTTCTTGGAGGGATTGCTGACTCATACCCTTGCTGTGTTGAAAGTCACTGAGTTTTCCCAGGATCACAGAAATATCTGCCATGACCGACGGGTTCTCATGATGAATTAACTAGGTGGACGAAATGTTCCAAGCAGATGGGCTGTTTTCAGGAGGGTTAACATAGTTGCTACTAAAGCAAACCCAACTGCACCACTTCCAGGAGCAAGGAGAGAGTATTAGCTTATGCCCTGTGCTTGAACAAGTATTAAATTGTTGAGGTGTTTGTTTTGTGAAAGGTGGCTTTGCCCTAGACTAACAAGAAATATCTGTCGCTGCTCCGTGTAAAACACTGCATGCAGAACCTGGGTTCTCGGAGCACGGTCCCTGGGTTGGCAGCGTTAGTGTCACCTGGGGACTTGTTAGAGTACAGATTCTTGTTTCTCAGCCCGTATCCGCTGAATCAGAAACTCTGGTGGCGGGGACCAGTAACCTGTGTCTTAATAAGCCCAGACGGTTGACTCTGATGCAGACTAAAGTCTCAGGACCAGTACTTAGAACCTAAGGAACTCCTAACATTCATTAAAACACAGAAAGTCCAATTAGAGAAATAGACTTGAGTAGGCCCGTAACGAAAGGCAATATCCAAATGGCCAATAACTGGAAAAGGGCCCACTCTTGTTAGTCACCAGGAAAGTGCAAATTGAAAGCACAATGAGATAACACTAGATACCTACTAGAATGGCTAAAATTAGAAAGGCCGAGGGTACCATTGGAGGGCCAGTGGAGCAGTGGGAACTCCCATGTGCTGCTGTGTGTATTGAAAAGTGCATTTTGAGAAAACGACTTTGGAAAACAGTTGGACAACATTTACTCAAGCTACACGCCTGGCGATCCATTAATTCTACTCCACATGCATGCGCATGGGCTCCAAGAGATGTCGTGTGCAAGGATGTTCCTAGAAACACAATTCTAATAGCACCACACTGGAAATAATCCAAATGCTCGTCGACGACAGAAAGAAAAGAAACTGTGATGTAATAGAAACCCCCAAGCAATGAAAGTCATTGCAACAATGACACAGGTGAATCTCAGAAACTTACCGGACCCAAAAGAATATGTATGATTCCATTTATACAAAGTTCAAACATAGTCACGACTAACCAGTAGTGTTCAAAGTCAGATTAGTTCTTCACCTTGGGAAGGTGGAAGGTGGTGGCGATGGGGTGAAATAAAAGGGGGAACTTCTGGGGTACGTAAAATGTTCTTTTTGGTGGGGCTGGATTGCGGTTAGAACAGTATTGGGCTCTTGGTTTATTTGCTGCACTTCTCTGTTGCAGGTCATATTTCACAATTGACAACTAAAAACAAAGTTCTCAGCTTGTTTTTTTTTTAATAGAATCTTCCTCAAATTCAGAGGCTTACTCATCTAAAATGGACTAATCAGAACCTGGGAAATCATCTCTGCTTAAAATATGACTCTGTTTATGGGTCGTCTCGTGGTCCATGGCGAATGGCCTCACTTGAAGCTCTTGGTGCATGAGGGGTTGGGGTCTCTATTTTCTCTAACTGATTAATAAAATGAATCACACTTCCTCTCTCCAGTTCCAGGATAAGTACCAAAACAAGGAGCAATAAGGATTTTTCTGAGTTCTACTTTTTTAAAGCCACTTTATTGAGGTATGATGGACATACAAAAACTGTGCCTATTTAATGTCTACAAGTTGATGAGTTTGGAGATAAATGGACACCCATGTAACCACCACAGTCTATGCAATAAACTTATCTATCACCTCCCAAAGCTTCCTCCTGTATGCTTTTGTCCTTTCCATCAGTATGAATGAGATACAAACAAAAATCTAATGCTAAGTGCTTTTGATAACACCATAAATGGTTGGTGTCTTGTGAAGAAACAGTTTAAACCAATTCATTGAGGCAGTGAGTTAGACCTATTGTTGTGACAATTGGATGAGTTAACTGTTAATTTATCAACAGGTTAACTTGTTCCTTTGTAGGCTGATGAAATCTATGTTTTTCTTTCTGGTGATTCGGAGATACTAGAAGCCCCTTTCCTCAAACCTCTATAGTTGTTTCATATCTAGTTCCGGAAAGTTTAGTGAGGTTCAGAATGTGTTGCCGTGAAGTGTGTGAGACTTAGCACCTGAATGTGTAAGTCATTTCCCATAACCACTTCTGTTTTGGACGGTTTTCAGCATTCACCGTTACCCCAAAAACTGCGACATTCTGGACCCCACATCTCAAGAAACAACCGTCCTTGTCATTCTGCAGTGGTAGTTCAGGGAACGGACATACTTATATTTGAGTAAAAGGAATGATGGGGGAGGAATCTTTTCATTTAGAATGAAGAAAACTGAGAACTTCAAATTTTAAAAAAATGTTCTACAAGCCATGTTTATAGTCAATGTAGTCTAGTTACCAAATGGCCTAATTTTCAAAAGTTCATGTATTGAAAACTGAATGTGTGTCAAAAAAAAAATTCTATTCCAAAAGTAACAGAGTTCTGAACCACATTATTCCACAAGCGGACAGACTGAAAAAGTTATAGGCTTCCCCAAGAAATGCAATACATTCATGGTTAATTTCCACAAAATGTGGTGTATGTGTTTTAATGGGCATGTCGATCCTTATCAAATTGAGGATTTTGAACCAAAAGGTAACCACATTCACACACACACAGTCCTTCTTTCCACCATTTTATATTCTATTGGTGGACTTAGAAATAAAGGATATGCATAAGCAATTTTCGAGTAAAAATCCTCTGCAAGTACTGGACTCTCTTGATACCTGTTGCAGTTGGGTTCTCTGGCATGCAGACTGAGATGGGGGTCGGTGGTCAGCATGTTCGTTAGGGTGGACGTTTGGGACCAGCACTCGTGGGACCAGCGGGAAGCAGCTGGGTAGGCAGAGGGAGAACTCAAGTAGGAATGCTGGCCAGAAGCAACCTTAGCTGGCCCCCCTGGGAGCTCCAGAGCTAAGATGGCCTGGGAGGGTTGTTCTGCCAGTGGCCAGGCCTTTATTCAACACCTCCACTTTGATCAGTTGTTGCCTGCAGGCCGCCCCCCCAAAATGTGGGTGGCTGAAGGCTGCCTACTGGGCAACACTTCCAACAGCTGGAGCAACAAGTCCTTGAAGGGAGACCTGGGCAGCACGGCCCCCTGCCGACCGCAGTATGTCACAGACCCAGAGGGGGAGAATCAGGGTGCCTGGTGGCAGAAAATTCTTGGTGATGATGTGTAAGTCAAAATGACTAAGTGTTCCTCCACAGTACCCTATAGTCTGAAAAATAGAGAAGAAAGACCCTGGAGGGGAGATACCTCCATGCTCAAGGGTCAGCCTGGTTTTCACTTATTCTAGAAAGCCATCTTCTAATCAATGTGCATCCTAGGTAATTCCTGTGTGTTTCTGTAATTCCCTGACCACCCCTCATTCGTTAAATGGAACTACACTTAGTTTAGTGCCCTTGTGTCACCATCTTGAAATGGTTAATTTTTAAACAAAGGGCCTGCTTTTCCCATTGGCGCTGGACCCTGCGAATCATGGAAGCTGCCTTGACTATAAGTATTCATAGGTGACCTGTTTCGTCACTAAATCGTGAGCTTCTGAAGACTAGAACTGTGCCCTGTGCGTTTTTAAATTAAACCTTCGGACACACTGTCCCAAAGTGGGCGCTCCCTAAATGTTTGCTCAGTGAATGACTAACGACCAAGAAAATACCTTCCTTCTAGACTTTATAACTTTGAAATCTTAACCTAGGATAATAGAAAGTCCTGCGTTTGGAGTCAGTCACCCAAATCTGCGTACTGGTTCTGCTGTCTGTGCCACTTGCTAGCAATGTGGGCAACCAAAAAATCATATTGTCTAAAGTGGGACACTTGAGGATGAAAGGAAGGCACTAACCAGCCAAACGTGCAAGGGCAATTAACTGACACCGTCCTTGACAAAGTGGGATGCGGTTGCGCTGTCGGCCTGTCGCCTTAGTTAGATGCTTGGATGAGTGTCTCAGCCTTCTCAGAACCTCAACTTCTTCACCTGTAAGATGGATATCGTTCCTGCCCTTGCACAGTTGCTTTGGTTGGGATGACTGATGGACCAGGAGCATCCAAAGAAACAGGATGGAATCATTAGCCTCGGACAAGGAGAGCGTCCCCTCTTCCACCAAGGTAAGTGGAGGTGGGTAGGCTTGTAGGCTGCTTGAGGGGGTCCTCATCTGATGGTCGAAACCAAACCGTTCTTACTTCACAAACAGTTAAAATGAAAGAAGCAGTTGGGGAGGAGCACAAGCTCTGGAGTCAGTCCTCTGGGTTCAAATCCTAGCTCCTCTGAGCACGGGCTGCCTGGGTACAGACTTGCATCCTCCTACCTGCTAACTGTGGGCCCCCAGGGCCGGAAAGCACACTGCGCTTCATCTTCTCTGTGAAGCTGAGATGGGGGGAGTGATTTTCTTATAGGGCTGTTGCAAAGATTAAATAAGGTGTGGTCCATCAGCTACTTGGTCCACGAACTGTTTGTAACCAGGAATTTCAAGAAAACTAGAAACTTTTGAGCCACTGGACGTGGCCAGTGCCCCCAAACTCAGGATCGGTGGGATCTTGTTGGTCAGGTTGGAGGCCAGGTTGAGCACCGAACTTGCACGTCGAGGGTGCATGGGCCTGGAGCTCTACATTAGCCATGTGCAGTAGAATCATTGATTAGCTTGCAGTGGGTTAAACATTATAAATAATTAGTAAATCTGACTCTTCATCCCAGACCATTGAGAAGCACTGCTTTAGAACAACGCTGAATATGCAGTTAGCTCTTAATAAACACTAGCCTCTTTCTAAACTGTTACCACATCAGGTAAAAATTATGCCATGATAAATATGTATAAAATGAGACCACGTAGACATTCAAGAGGCTCTACTATAAATTAGCAATATTTAATAGCATTAAAAAATTAAAAATAAACTCCTGTACAAGGTTCAAGACCCCCCCGCCTTTTGTCTAAAAGGGTGTTCGAGGAACAAAACAATGTTGTGCGTATGACTATACCCACTATGTTCCAGACTCTACCACATGGTCCTGTTGAGAAGGTACCTGGGAACACATCAGGTCATTTAAAAAACCTTTTGGAAAACATAAGGTTTTATGTAAGCTATCGATTTTTCCTTTTAAAAAAACTGGAAAGAATATAGATGAACTGAGCTTTGCTTTTTAAATCTAATGTTGTAAGGAACGTTAACCTCATTTTTTCCCAAACACTAAAACAGCAGCATGTGTTGAAAAACTGAGAGAAACATGTTTATTTGAATTTAGAACTTAAAAATAAGACTAAAAGAAATAACATGCTCTAGCCCTTATAAGACTTCCTTCTACATTCCAGGCCCATCTAACTTGCCTTGGGGGTCAACACTGGGATTGTATGATTTTTTCAAGAAGAACCAAGATCAAGATTTAGATACACTAACAATGTTTTGGAGAAAGCTTACATTGGACGGTTCTAAATAATTTCTGTCTTCCACTCAGCAACCATGCTCATAAAACTAGCGAACTCGCAATTATCCATCCCAATACATGGGAGCTTTGGGTATTCCAAAACAGTGTTTGATCCAGAAGTTAATCCTGTTTAATTTTGGAGGGCATTACATGTAAAACTTTTAAAATTAAATTTTGCAGATTACACAGGCAGAGTAAAATGACTTAGAGATCATAGAGATGAGACAGTTTATATCATGTTAGGGGTGTTGTATTTAAGAAAGGAACAGTCAATAGGGGATTGAAGATTTGAAAACTTTCCATTTCATAACAATGAATTTTAAAAATCCCTCGAGTCCTATTGAATCTGATAAGAAAAATGGGAAATAAAAGGGAAAGTCCTTTTTTTTTTTTTCTGAACAATGCCAACTAATGTAAAAGGATTGACAAAAATACCATGCTGCAGCCATCATTGTCATAAATCAAAGAAAATTCACCATTGGCTACTAAATAAATATAGAGGAAATGTTGGGGACAGGAGAGGGCATTTTCATAGACTGAAAATATCTTCCCAGATTAATTAGTTTATAAGGTAGAAAATCATATCTTTAAAGTGGAAAAATCTAGCAGGCACCGCCCTAACCTAGCAGCCCGAGTGGACAGAGCCAAAACAAACCAAAAACAGCGATAAAGGACAGTACTGAGATAACTGGTAAAATCTGGATGAGAAGCGTATAAATGATAAATAAGAGAATTGCATAAATATTAAATTTCCTGAATGTATATGCATCATACCATGGTTATGTAAGAGAATGTTCTTAGGAAGCATATACTGATGTATTTAGTGGTGAAAGGTTATGATGTATGCAACTTACTCTCAAATGGTTCTGCAAAAATGATTGTATATATTATGTAATGTAGCACATAACATACAATCATTTTTGTTATCCATAAGACCCTGGCTCAAAAATTATGTGTATCTGTCTGTCTATAAAGAAGGAAGCACATACAGGGAAAAGGGTGAGAGAATGAACCTAGAAGAAGGATACGCAGCAGCTCATTGTACCATTACTGCAACTTTTATGTAGATGTAAGCTTTTTTCTGAAATAAAAAGTTAAAAAAAAAAAACGCTTCCCGCAGTTCATCCGCAGAGTGAAGCATCCACATCAAGATAAGCAAGAGATGACGAGGTGTGTCCTATAAAAATCATCAGACAAGTCCTTGGTTTGTGGGTACGGTTCACACAGCTCCCGCCCAGGTGCACGGCTGCCGTCCAGCCTGGGGCAAAGCATACCTTGCCCCGGGAGGCTGTGGCGTCGCCGTGCCTCCTGCTAACGAAGTTATTTTTCACTTGGGCAAGGTACAGCATTATGTGATCTTTTAAGGATGTAATGCCAAATGCAGAATCAGGGGCGGGCCGCATTTCCAGAACTATATCATTCACTCCACTGTTCACAAAATATGTAAAGAGAAGTCATAGTGCCTCCTTCAGTTAAGAACGACTAGTGAGTTTACATTTTATTTGTAAGTAATGTCTGAATCTGCCCACACAGAAGCTCCTAGCTCCAGTATCTTTACATCAGATCCTCTCCTTAGCTCTTGAGTTGTACAGTTCTTCAGAAGAGCCTTGTATCATAGTCTACATATCTTCCCAGTGTTCCTGGTCTCTTGCAATATCTGGCCAGTTTGAAAATTTCGGTGTATTCCCATTTAAAATATAAGGCATGTGAATACTCAGCAAGGCTCTGTATTCGGAAACAATTTTTGAACATTAATTTTAGGTCAGATAAATAATTGTGCATCGATAACATGTTTTTATAGATACATAAATATGATTGCCAAAGAGCGAAAAAGAAACCTAAGTTAACAGTGAGGAATACAACCTAGTTTGTCAATGCAGCTACCAAATGGCAACAATAATGGTCTCTATTTCTATAGCAGATCTAGTTTTTATTGAAATTTTAGCTTCTAAATTACACATCGGCTCTAGATTTGCTGCCATGTGTCTTCTGGGGGAGGCACCTAAAATCAGTTCTTGGGCAAAGTAATTTTTAGGCACATTTCCCCGAGAGACTCAGTATTTCCTCGTATCACAATAATGGTTGAGCTGCTTCTGACTTACATGGGCAGGGCAGAAATGCGGATGACACAGCTAGGAACCTGAGATGTTCCTTTCTTCAGTGGAATTCGGACTTGCAAGCCTTTCTCAAGCAGCTGAGTTCTAGAGGTGGGTAGACAGATGGGTAGACGGTGTCGATATGCCAGCCCAGCATAATGTCCGTGGCCGAACATCAACACATCCAGCCTGTGGGGGAGGCACACGTTCACTGACTGTAGGTAGCTTTTGGTTCTTTTCTTTGCTTTCTCACCTTTGGTCCCTCTCCTCCTAATTAGAACATGACTCCGGCTTATAAGATTTCCCGACTATAAGTCTTTGGGAAGCAGACAGTATATAGCCTTTTCGAGAACAAGTTCCATACTGGAGTCAGCAATATTCAACCCTGCCTGATAAAGATATGACTATATTGATTTCATCAGTGCCAGGGGCCTCTCTTCAAGGCTGGGTGTTTGAGTAGGTAGACCAGATAGCTATTCATGTATTGTGATTTAAGGAGCCCTGGGAAAAATCCTCTATATAAAATATGTTCCTCACTAATGCTTGAGGGGCCACCATGGGTGATTCATTCCGGTGGATACCTGGTGCTCTTCCCTTGAGGCCCTTTCAAAACCAAGATGCTGTATTCATGTGAAGGTGCAAAACATTAAGTCACTAACACTTTAACATTGCTGGGTTTACCACATTGCTTTCTCTAATCAAAGAAGCAAGGGATACCCCACATGATCTTGGGGCATGAGTATTTGTGACCCATCTGGAAGAACTCATCCTTGGTAAGCATGACAGAAACTTCACCAGTAAAGATATTTCAACAACCAGGTTGCATAATAATATCAAACCACAATAAGGAAATCACCAGTATCCTGATAACACACAGGCAATTGAATTTGGCTGCACTTCGTGCAGCCAGATACACAGCTTTGAGCACCACCCACTTGCCGGTCTTACCTCTTAAGCCAGATTATCACTCAAATCTACTCTGAGTCTGAATCGGTTGAAGGACCCCGCAGGACTGGACTTGGCGTTCACCATTTTGGGGAGAAGGAACTTGAAGAGCCAGGCCTGCTTAGTAAAGAGATGTTTAGCCTACCGAAGCAACCAAGGGATCTCTTGGAGGGCAGCCAGGTCTCTGTGATCAGAGTCTGGCTAAACATGACATCTGAACCATAGTAGAATAATCAGTGCCCAGTTGAAAGAATGAATGACTTTCAAACTGAGTATTAGTGGAACAAGTTGATCCTTGTTTCAGGTAAACAAATGTCACCTTCATCTCAACATCAAAAAATTCAGAAGTAGTTTGAACTTTTAGGCAACTGGTTGGAGATGGTGGATTTATGTGCGAACTGTGCTGTATGATACCAATTATTTCTCTTTTCTTCCCCTCTGCTTTAATGCAGGAAGTAACCCCACGGAGCCTACCACCAATGCATCCAGGCCCACAGCACGGGCACAAACGGAGGCCCGCGTGTCCAAGTTGGTAACGCTGTACACCAAGCTAACAAAGTGTTCAATAAAATGTGTTATCCTCCCACCTTGATAACCCTTCAGAATCTCTGGGGAGGCCTGCGTCCTATTTAAAATGCTTGATTTCTCAGAGTTCTGTGATGAAAGTTGGCGGCGAGGGAAGAGCTGGCCCATGCCCATAGCCCACATCTCAGAGAGCCTCGTGTGCACAAGTAAGGGCATCCCAGGTGGCACAGGCGCACTCTGTCGCCCCTTCCTACCCTCACTCATGGGCCCTTAGAGGCCAAGGACTTGTTGCCAGGTACTGTCGCCTTTGGGAGGGTGGACTCAAGCAACAGGACAGTGCAGGTTCTTGAAGTGGACTGTAACCATTTGGGCACACCAAGCCAGGGTCCTGGGTACCCTGAGTGGTCCAGATCAGTCCTTCTGGATCTTTAATATGCACAGAACCCCCCTGGGGATCTTGTTAAAATGCAGACTCCTGTTTACATGCAATAGGTCAGAGAGCCGGGCTGAGTGCCTGCATTTCTAACAGGCCTCTCTGGGTGATGCTGATGCGGTTTGGTTCATGGACCACACTTTGCATAGTGAGCACCTGAAAGACGGGGTCTGGATAGCTGTGTGCCCGCGGTCCTCTGACGCTTCGCCTCGTGAGGACTGGCCAGTCAGCAGAGTGCTGGAGTGGGCTCCTCTGAAGTAGGAGGCTCAGGGCAGAGACAGGTCTCTTGCCCTGGTCTATGGGCAGTTCTGGCTCCTTCTTTGCCCATGTCCCCTTTGCAGCAATGGGCTCTGTTCCCATACTGCAGGGCCCAGGCCCCCCCCAGCCAGTGCCACTGCGGCAGCCTTTGATCCCCTACCCACTCTTCCCAAGTCAAGTTTCCCTTGGCTCCCTTCTCCGCAGCCATTCCCACTCCTGCCCCCGCTCCTCTCTTACGCCACCAAACAAATGTAAAATTAACATTTCAAAAATATTGAAAACGAATGCTGACGAAATCGTGTTTTTGTTTTCTTGGGCTGTGGAGGCACACAGCAACAACAATCGTGGATAAAGTCTCTTCGGTGCTTAGCTATTGTTTGTGAACAAGATCCTGTATCTGCTCACCCATTTTCATTAGCTGGAATCAGGATTTCCAAACATAAATGCTTGCTTGGTTAGAACAGACTGGATTTTTCTCCCGTATTTTCATGATGACAAGGCTGTGAAAGCTGCTATCTCACCATCTAATGGAATCACAGGCTGCTAAAAATAACCCCTGCAAGTTGGTATTAGACCCGGGAAACACCTCTCCCTCTCCCTCTCCCTGCCCGTTGTTGAGAAGAAGCTTAATTCTTCAACTTGTGTGCGCGTATTTGCACTGGCTTTGAGTTCTTTTCTTCTTTCCAAAGCTGTTTTTCACTATTTGCCTGCGTTATTTGAACAGGTGGCTTTGCACAACCTATGCTAATGTGAGGCTTTTGTCTGCTTTGAGATTGCACAGGGAGTCATTTAAGGGAGAAATGTTTCTTTCTTGCTAAACTATTCACACCTGTTCTGATAACCACCCTGTGTTGAACTAAAATACCAAGCCAGTGAGGGCTTCTCGCTGACACACGCTCAGCAAAGCACGGACGCTCCTTTTCCTCTCTTCTTGCGCACATGACAAGGGCCTCATCTTGCGGGTTAGGCTGAGTGTCCCCCTGGCTCTGTCCGGATTTGGGATCCCTGTAAAGAAGATTTTGGGGAGCTTCACTGGACTTTGTCAACAGAGGGGTGCAGGTGGGCGCAAAGGCCGCTGGCCTGAGCCGCGTTTCCTGATCCCTTTGTCCCGGGCCACTGCCAACGGGTGATCGGGCCCCGGGGCTCCGAGCTGCGCTTGGCGGGCGATCACAGGCAGGCGCCCCGGGACGCTCGGCGCGCGCGCTCCCTGGCCCTAGATCACAGGCGCCCGCCCTCCGCCCGGCCGGCCCGGGAGCCCGCCTGCTCCCTGGAACGCGATCACAGGCCGCACCTCCGGGCCCCGCGGGCGGGGAGGGGCGCCGCCCGGGCCCCAGGGGAGAGCCATCGCCGGTGCGTTCCCACGGGGAGGTCCAGGGCTGAGCAAAGGCTTCTCCCAGCTGTCCCCCACGGTGTCCTCCGCCGGCGGGAAGGCGGCACGGGCTAAACGGAGACCAGTGCGAAGCGGCCCCTGGAGGGGCTGTAGAGACACACACCACGGTCACAGGCACGCCGTAGCCTACAAGCTAGGATTCCTAACGAGGGCGCGCCGAGGGTGGGCTTTCTAGAACTTTTTTTTTTTTTTTTAAGAATCTGTACTCTGTTATTCCCTGGCCACAAGAAAAGAAGGAAGTGCACATGGAATAGGCAAGGCCGGCTTGGATATAGTTTAAAGGGATCCGATCCTGCCCACAGAAGTGGGCGTGCTGGTGCCCAGGTAGTTTTCACCTGGCCCGCCACTCCTCACCTGCGCGCAGTAGGTGGGCGCCCTCGCTGCCTTCCTTCGGATTAACCCTCAGGCACTCAGACACGCACGCACGCACGCACGCACGCACGCACGCACGCACACTTACAGGGACCCTTTAGAGACGTTGGGCCCTACAAGGAAGCCAGAGTGCCCAACACCCTTCGCCGCTGTAGGGGGCTCATACACCTGCCATGACCGTCCGGTGTCGCATCAGCTTTCCAGAGGCGAAGGAAAGCCAACATCTGGTGTATGAACACAGGGGGTCCCATCCAGTGGACAAAGGTCACAAAGAGCTATCGGGAGGCAATCCCTGGACGCATACGCTCGCCAAGCATCACCTGCAGACTAAACCAAATAGAATGTCTAGAAAACACGCAGGACTGGTTTTCCAACTCATGTAGGGAATAGGATGAATTTTTTAAGTTTTTTGATTTTAGATTGTTACCCACTTCAGGGTAGCTCTCCTTAGAGGGCATTTGCCTTATCAACAGGGCACAACAGTGAAACTGTGAATGTGCCAGTGGGGGCGCTGTGGTTGCCTTCCTCAGCATCCATGTACCCCCTCAAGGAGTGGCAGCCTCCTGAATTGACTTGGCTTGGCCAAGGCCAACCGTTCACAAACCTGGCTACAACGCGTCAGACTACGCAATTGAATGCAGCTCTCTCCAGTGAAGGATGAGTCCAACGTGCAGGTGCGCTTGAGAACCGCTGGTCCAAACCCTCAGAGACCTGTCATCCCCTTGTCACAGTGGCTGGTTCAGAAATGGGCAGTGGCCTGAGGCCTAAGCCAATCATCATCTGATGAGGTCAGTGGCAGCAAGGGATATGGGAAGCCAGAAACAATATAAGCAAAAACACAGGAGTATGAAATGCACTGCATATAAGAAATAGGAAGACGTTCAAAAGCTAGAAACAGGGCGTGCACATTATGGAAGGTGATACTCGATGAGGCTGGAAGACAGGCTTAAGAGATTATTATTAAGAGTTCTAACTGGCACAACATATGATTTTACCTTATGGGGGAAAGAACAAAAATAATATTTAAACCTATAATTTTCATGATCAGATTCGCTTTTCAGGAAGGTAATTTTGGTGTCACTATCGAGAAGAGATCTAAATGGAGAGAGATGAGGGCCAGAAACTGATTTTGGAGGTGGGCACAATGGGCTGGGGAAAAACATCGGTAGGGTTAGGGAGTTAAAGACATTCCAGAAAGAGGGCTTCCGTGTCCCTCTGACGAACATGGCCTCGATATAGAATGCCTCTTCCTTCCAGCCCCCTCCGTGGCTGATAATGTATTCTAAAGAGAGAGACTGAAAGAGGGCAGGGAATTTTCAAACCTGTTAAGAACCACAGAGCTATGAGCAATTCTAACACATTGATAGAACACTATCAGAAGCTCAGAAAAAGTAATCTCAGATTAAATGCACGAAATTACCAAAATTTGATTAATGTGCTTGTTTAAAAGGGGGGTTATTGAAATAGACTTCGTATAAAATAAAACTCACCAATTTGAAAGGTGCAGTTTGATGAGTTTTGAAATGTCTATAGTCATGTGTCCCTTCAAAGTCAATTTTCTTCTTGCACCTCCAGCTCTTTCTTTTGGCAACCAGAAACCAGATGTCTAATTCCTATAGTGCTACCTTTTCTAGAATATCATACAAATGGAATCATACAGTTTGTAGCCATTTCAATCTGGTTTCTTTCACTTTGCAAAGTGCTTTTGAAATGCATCCATGTTGTTGCATTTATCAGTAGCTGCTTCTTTCCTATGGCTGGGTGACATTCCACTGTATGGATTTATCACAATTTGTTTATCCATTCACCAGTGTGGACATTTAGGTTGTGTCGTGGGCCAAAGATATATCTGCATGTGAATCCTTGGAATCAGTGAAAATTACTTTATGTGGCAAAAGATGTGACTAAGTCAAGGATGGAGAGGAGGACTGACCTTGAATTATTTAAGTGCCTTACATGCTATCACATGCACCCTCATGAGAGAGAGGTGGAAGGAGTTTAGAGATAGATATTGGAGAGGTGATGTAACTACAGAGAAGAGAGATGCAGCCACCAGCCAAGGAATGTCAGTTGGCCCCAGAAGCTGGAAGAGGAGAGATTCTCCATCAGAGCCTCTAGAGGGGGTGCTGTCCTGCCTGCACCTTCATTTTTGGAGTTCTGGTCTCTGGAACTGTAGGCAAATAAATTCTGTTACATTAAGCAATGAATACGAATTCCAGCTTCTCCATATCCTTACCCACACTTCATATTATGTGTCTTTAAAATTTTAGTCATTCTAATGGACGTGTAGTGGTTTTAATTTGCATGTCCTCCCTGGCTAGCGATGTTGAACCTCTTTGCATCTGTTTATTTGCCATGTAGATTTTCTTTGCTGAGAGATCTGTTCAAATCTTTTGCTCCATTTATGTTGAATTACCTTTTAATTATTGATAATTTATATGCTTTTAATATGTACTATAACTGATGACAACTTATACAAATACAACTTTATTTTACTAAACAATTCTATAACCATATAAAGATGAAATTAAAATGAAACTTCTTTCAGTTTATATCTTATATTACGAAACACAATATGCTGAATAAGTTCTTTAGTGAACTCTATTTTACATCTCCGTCTTTATCAGATATGAGCATTTGGAACAATGGGGCTGAGTCACAATTTCATATCAGGTGAAACATCAAGCCTACTCATTTATTTTGTTTTTGTTGGAACACAGAGGGTGTTGTAGCAAAAGGAAGAAGAACACAAGCTGCATGTTTTGCAACATTTGGGTATCTTTGCAATGAGTTGCTCCAAAAATCATTAACTATTTCATCTTGGATAGCTCAATTTCCAGTTTTTCAGGATCTGAAGGCTGAAGTTATTCATCTTCATTCTAAATCGTTCAACTTTCTGCGTTTCTCAGAGTCACAAGATTGGCTTTTTGTTTAAAACTGCCATTTTGAAGACACGGCAGTGAGAAAAGTTGAGTAGAATAAACGCTTTCATGTACAATGAACGTTGAACTGTATCGCAAACATGTGCTGAGTTGATAGGACTCAAAACAGGCTGGTAGCTGTTGAATGGGCCACATGCTGCCTGAACTGACAGTGTGCTTACCACAGCTATTACACAGTCATGCATCAGGTGGTCTTACTTCCAGGCCTTCCCGGTGGGTTGCACCATTGTAAAGCGGAGATCATCCCATTTTACTAAAAGCCTCTGTATAAATATATTTAATATATGTTTAAATGTTTTAGAAGATATATTGTCACACAGAATTTTTTTTTTTAAAGGATTGCCTGTTCAGGCCAGGGAAAAGTCTACGAAACCCCGTACCAAGCAGATTCACATTTATGATTTCACTAACTTGTATTTAACTCTAGATCGGTGGAATGCAAACTTTAGCATGTGTCATGGTCACCTTGGGAAGGGACTCGCAGCCGTGCGGGCTCCTGTCGCCATCCCCGCGGGAGTCCTGAGGTCATTGATCTGGGTAAGTCCTGCCCATTCCCCCCATGTGATTCTGAAAAGTCTGTTAAGCCTTGAGAAACAATGCATGGGGACCCCCAGTTGTCTCAAACAAGACTTGTTTAATTTTCTGATAGAACTTTCGTCTGATGTAGGGAAATTTTATTGTCTAGTAACAAGCAGGGGTAAAAAAGGCATAATTCAAGGACTATGTAGGAACAAGCAAACTAACTCTTTTTTAAAGAGTGTAACGTATGTTCTCCACATTGACACTGGACATGAAATTCAAACCCTGGGGCCTGGTTGGAACCATGCGAACCGAGAACAAGAAGATGGGGGCTCCATACCTCTCCCCAATACAAATGGTCTGTGTGGCCATATAAAAGTCTCACGGCCTCCTCAGATCCAAGTGGAAAGGAGTAACTTGGCGATCCCGACCTTCTGTGTTGGGCCCTCCAGGTGCTGTGTCAGTTGGCTGATGCCGTGGGTCCTTTCCTGGATTTTCTGGAATTCTTAATAGGGAGGACAAAGGCAGCAAGTGTGAGGGGAGACACACACACAAAAATCAAAATTTATTCATAAAAAGTTGTGTATTTATTCTGACGTGTTTAAACTTCAGTCACCTTGAAAGTACTCTCCGTTGGATGCAATACACCTATGGAGATGTTTTTCTACTGCTCAAAACAGCTTTTGAACTCGTTGATTTTGATGCCTTTTAGTGTTTCCACCATTTGTTTGTGTGTGGTTTTGTTTGTTTGTTTGTTTCACCGCTTCCACATTGGCAAAATGTTTCCCTTTGAGGACTTTTTTCATCTGGGGAAACAAAAACACATCACTCAGGGTGAGATTGGGCAAATAGGGAGGGTGTGGCATGGGGGGTCATGCCGTTTTTGGGGGGTTTTTTTGGTCCAAAACTGCTGAACACTCATTGCGGTGTGGGCAGGTGCACCTGTAAATCACCCATGGTGACATGGGCAAACATGTTGAGTCTTCAAAAAAGTTCACCCAAGCCGAATGCAACCTCTCACAACAACGCCAGTAGGTCGGTTCTGCTTTCATTTCTCTGTTCTATGATTATTCGCAGAGCACTTGGAACAGAATATACCAGATACCATACTAAGTGCTTTATATGGATTGTTGTCCTCACCAAAAACCAAGTGAGGGAGATACTATTATAATCCCCTCTCGCAGATTAGGGAACTAAAGCTCAGCATGTCTGAGTGGCAGGTTCAAGTTCATACAGCCAGTAAGTAGTGGAGCTGGGATTGTAGCCCAGGCAACGCGGCTTCAAAAGACCGTCACGTAAAAAGGCTTCCCATTTACCAAACACTAACCGTTTGTTACTAAAAGCAATTCTTGTTTTTTTGCGCATGTTTCCACCACACAATTATAACCTAAGGACATTGTTTTACTCATTTATGGTTTTCTGGTGACTACAACAATGTGTGGGAAGGAATGAAATCATCCTCAATCACAAAAGTTGCTGAAAGACCAACTCCCTGTTTCCTAATGCTTACACTTGCTACGGGGAAGTGCACAGTGATGCGGGGGCGAGGGCGGTGGCTCACATTCCAGAATCGGCTTTGTAAAAATCACGAATGATTTGTAATCACTCCTAGAATATGCTCAAAGAACTCTGAATTTTTCTGATGAAATCCTTTCTTTTGGATTTTCGCAGCAAAGCCAAGGCTCTCCTTGAAATGATATAAGAAATGACCAGTGCTTATACCATTAATTTTCTGTCTGGTTATCCCCACGACCAGGCACTGAACCTGCAGACACTCCAGTGACATTTGATGGAACAGTAACCCTGGACATGGAGTGCAGGATGGGAAGGAAGAGGTTTGGGGTTCTGGGTGCTTTCATGAGTTCTGTCTTACTGATCAAAGTCACCCCAGCAGCACTGAGGCCACATAGGCCTTTCGGGGCAGCCTGCTTTTTCTCATTCAAGGGCGAGACATGGGTATACATGGACACTGATTAAAATTATGGTTGCCTGGGGAGAAGGGCAGGGATTTGGAGGGAGCTGGGAGGGATCGACTGTGAAAGGGGCACGACAACTCCCTCCAAAGGTAGCTCAGTTAGTTGGGTGTCTTCTTGCAAAGCAAAAGGTTGTCAGTTCGATTCCCAGTCAGGGCACATGCCTGTGTTGCAGGTTCGCTCCCCATTTGGGAGCCTGTGAGAGGCAACCAATCGATGTTTCTCTCTCACATCAATGTTTTTCTCCCTCTCTCCCTCCCACCCCCTCTCTCTAAAAATAAATAAATAAAATCTTAAAAAACAAAACAAAACCAAACAAAAGGGGGCATGACAGAAGTTCTTCAGAAATGGAAATGTTAGTGTCTTCTTAGTGGTTGTGATTTCATGGTGATATAAACCTGTCCAAACTGTTCCAGATGCATATTTTTAAATGGTACAGTTTATTTCTTATAGATTATGTCTCAGTAAAGTTGTTTTAAAAAAAGAAATTTTAGCACCTACCTCTAAGAGAGAAAGCAGGCCAACTGAAAGGCCATTGGGAATCCAAAGCCAGAGAGAATTGGGAATTGACTGAAAGGGGTGATAAAAGGAAACGCATTCTAGACCAGGGTCAGTGGAGGAACGGTGGAAGCTGACATGTCATCACGTTTTATGATAATTATTTAAATGAGTAACGAGCCACGTAATGAAGCACAGGCTTCCCCCAGTTCTGATGGGCTCTCTCATTCCTCAGGGCAGGGAGTTCTCCTGGGTATTGCTCAAGTCTGCTCCCTGGTGCTGGGACAGGGAGCTGATGAATGGTTTGTCTTACCAGGGACAGACTCCCTTGGAGGCTGCGTCAGTTACTTCTCTCTTCCAGGACCCCGTCGGAGCACTGGGGGTCAAAGAGCTCTCCTGTCCTCTTGGCCTGGGTCTCCCGGTGAAAGCCCAGAAGAGAACTACTGTCATCCTCACTCCAACTTCTTGAGTGTATAGCTTGCTCTTTTCTGTGTTTCGGTGTTCATTCTGCTCCAGGAAACGTCTTTAGACCCACTGCAAAAGGACTGTGCCTTAGCTATCATTGAACATAGTAGAACAGTTGTTCTCACTTTCCTACCTTAAAATAGGGTATGTTTATAGAGGAAGTTGAAAAGTATTGGAAAGTGGTAATAAGGGAAACCATTTCTGGCAAGTCCTACCATTGAAATGCACATGCAGCTAACTTTTGATTTCTTTCCATTCTTTTTTCTATTTAAAGGCATGTTAAAAACAATTGTAGCTGTGCTATATACACAGCTTTAGTTCCTCCTTTTTCCTTTATCATGCTCTCCTGGCCACTTTTCTGTGCTATTACACAGACTTCATAAATATTACCTTTAATGGATGCACAATATTTCATTGAGTGGATATGCCACTGTTAACCATAGTCTTATTTACAGAGAGTCTGAAAGATAATTAGATGGTAATTTCATGCAAGGCATTTAGATTTCATTGAAGATGTGGAAGGAGGAGGCTTGATGGGGAAGGGTCCTTGGACTGGAGCAGGTCTCATTTTGGCTCAAGCTGAGTTACTAGCTGGTGACCTTGATCATGTGCCATCATGTTACTCTGGCCTCATTTTGCTTGCTCATCCATAATTCATGCATCCTTGTAGCTTTTGAAGATTCCTTTCAGCTTTAAGATTCAGGGATTCTATGATCTATTCTACTAAAACAAAACATTTGATTTGGGCCAGCTCAGCTCCTTACCTATACCTTCATCCTTCATACACCTGACAGACAGTAGGTACCTAATGAGTTATTTTACATTGGTTCAAATGGAAGTGAATTTTTTTTATATTGAATTGAATTGAAGTCACTTAAGTCACTGAAGTGAAGTAGACCTTCACATCAATAGACCTCAGGAGGAAGAATGATTTCAGTTCCTTCACTTCCAGAAATAAGTGTTTCAACAGATATGACTTGTTCCCTGCACGTTCCCTCAGGGTAGTGCTAATTAACTTCAGGGCACATCATTGAGAATGACCCAAATCAACACCACAAGCCTCAGTTTCAATAGTGACATAGAAATGGGCAACATAAAAGGACAGGTGAACAAGGGCATAGGCAAAAATACACCTCTTATTAACATCCGCAATAAAAAAGGGACATTAAGGCTTGGAAAGGCTCCTCTGAATTACATGGAGATCACTGGATTTGTTCCATATGTAACAACTTTAACTTTGCAAGACTGTACGCCTCCAAAAATAATAGCAGAGACTCCTGCCTGGATGTCTGAGCCTGATAAACCACCCCATTAATTAAAAGGTGCAAGGCATTAGCATATATTACTACTATTACTCTGTGCTTCTCTTTAATGTGACTTACATTTGCTTCATTTTTGCCAGGTTAAACTTTCTGTTTCTTCTGAGTCTTCCTCCCTCCCTCCCTCCCTTCCTTCCTTCCTTCCTTCCTTCCTTCCTTCCTTCCTTCCTTCCTTCCTTCCTTCTGTCCTTCCCAACAGTTTCTATTTTATATGTACTGAATAGAGTAAAAATAATATTATAGAATAAGGGTAATCTCTTTATTTCTGCATGAGAATAAATCCAACCTTAATAATTTAATCTCTGCTTATATAAATTTAAAATGCAAAGTAAATAATGCTTCAAAAGCAAAAACTCCAGTGCTTAGAAATATGAAATCAATGCATGCAAATGGCAATGTAAGCAATACTCCAAAGCGATCTTGCTATCTAGTGATTAAAAACTTCTCCTAGAATATCATATCATGGCTAGAATGGTAAGGATAAAAAAGAACGTAAGATAGCAGATGCGAAATGATGGTATGTCCTCAGTGGTCCTCAGTAGACAGAAATGAGAGATGGTGGGAAACAAGGTAAAAATATGTTTTTTCCCATTGTTTTATAATTTCCAATAAAACATTTTAGCAAATTGCTTTCTAAAATGGAATTAAATTTAATATGAAAATACAATCACCTCATTTTCTTTTGGTCTTCAGTTTGCTTTTGTCAAAGGTAGAAGCTTTGGAAAACGGACCTCACTAAATTACTAGGAAAATCTATACTTTCAATCCTGAAAAAATGGTCACGTTAGCACCTTACGATGACTGATTCATGTTTTATGTCAGTTCACTGAACTTTAAACAAGAGCTTTCTTGACTCTGCCAACTGAGTTTTAGTTTGTAAAGAAAATTGGTTTAAATGACCAGAAACAAGGGAAGTCTATTGATTTTTTCCCCAAGAAGTAAAAAAGAAAACAAACTAAATATTCCTGCTGCTCGGTAGACTTAGAAATGTCTTTATTTGCCACAAAAAGTGCATGGCATGTCTTATTCAATTCCTGAAGGTAGCTAGGGGTAGAAATTCATTCAATCAGGAGAACCATTGATCAATAAGAATGCAGGAAACCCATTCATTCAGTTTATTCATTCAGCGTATGTATGAAGTTCTTCCTATGTGCCGGGCACACAGGAGGAAAATATTTAATTATGAATTCTTAGGTCACAATCCAATGCTCTGGAAAAGTCACCATCAAGCCCTCCTGGACACACACCCCTCCTGTTTAATTTTCAGAAATACAATAACTGTAGCAATTGCTTTCACATGTGACATATTCCTTTATGTATGTCATCAATAATTGATTATAGAGAGCTTCCTGTGTACAAAAACCCATGGAAGATTCATAGATAAATAAGATAAATTCCCAACCTCATAGTGCTCACTGCCTGGTGAGAGAAGGAGACACGGTTACTATCATGAACAGTGATGGGGGCTGAAAGTGCTCAGTGTGTAGGAGGGCCTGTCAGAGCTCAGAAGAGGAAGAAATTACTCTGTTTGGGGGCTGGATTATAATGACAGATTTCCCTTTTGTGATGTAAGCGCTAGGAAATCAGGTTTTGGGTGTATCTGTCTTTGTTGAATCCTCAAGAATAAATGCATACCTCACATATACTAGGTACACAGATACATTTGTCTAAAGAGTGAACAACTAGGTACACAGATACATTTGTCTAAAGAGTAAAGAGCATTTGACTTAGGTGGTAAAAGATTAGTATTGGCTTACAAGGACAAGGGAGGAGGTGGGGGACATTCCTGATGAGGGATGGAGAGGACCTACGGATGCATAGCACAGGCTCACGTTTCCAGGTTGAGTTAGGGTAATTAACACAAGGTGCTGTTTCTCCAAGGCTTAGTGCAATAAGATGCTATTTCTCTCCTAGATCAGCGCTGATGTGGCTTGGGTGGTCCTCCCTCCACTTATTATGGCTACAGCCTTTGGAATATGTGGCCCCCAAGATTGCCAAAGCAGGGGAAGAAAGGGATGGAGGACCCATGCTGGGTCTTAACTGCCTTGGGCTTTGCACCCAGACCAGTGGAGCTAATCATGTGGCTAGTCTAACTGCAAGGGAGCTTGGGAATGTGGGGAAGGAGAGAATATTTGGTGAGTACAACCTCTCTGCCACTCAAATCTCTGTTTATTTGCACATCGCTTTTGCGTGTGTGTGTGTATAAAATTTTCATCTGCCCCATTTCCTTCTAGCCTTTAGCCTTTTTCATATCACACAGACCAAAACTCTTATTTCCTTTGTCACTCCCAAATGTTGGTGATAACCGGTTGCATTCAAATCTCAAACTGTGCACATGCATAATCTAAATTCTATTCATAAATACAAGAGAGAGATCCTCTAGTATAATTGATTTGATTAGAATGTATTTGACTTGGACCTAGGATTTAAAGAGAGTTTCATTTAAAGTTAACTGAGACAGAATTTTGGCTAATGTTTATATCCAACTAACCTTTCTGGGCCTCAGTTTCCTCCTCTGAGGAATGGGATTATGATACTCATTTATGGGATTCATTGTTTCTTCAAATAGCCGTAACACTTTGATCCTCTTTGATCTGCTTTGATCAGGGCTGACTACTTGATTTTTATACATTATACATAAACATGTAAAACAACTGGCAGCTTGATGATAAATTCCATGGAGGAGCATAGATAGTATATCAGATACTTAGACTGTATAGTGTATAGCATGTGTGTGGTCTCTGACATTTCCATGGCATTTTTTTCTTTGACTTTGTTTTTTTTTTACTTCTTCTGAGGATGAAAAATGTGTTGCATTAGTCAGAGGAGTATTGGGCGAGTGTTTAATTGCCTGAGAAGGAAAAAAAAAGAGTTAGGTAAAGATTTCTCTGGAATTTAAACTCAAAGAATGGGAATTGACCGAACTTAATTCACTCTGGATTTGAATTAGGCACAATTAGCCCAGTATCAGAAAACACACACGCACACACGCCTATGAACAAAATCTCATGATTTTTCTTCGAAAACCCCAGGATCTTAGTCTTTTGGGCACAGAGTTCATTTTCAGTTAAAAAGAAATTTAGATGGCAAAACACCCCTGAAAAAAAGAAGCCACCAGAAAAGGTCCAAACGATGGATGGATTTGCTTCCAGCCATGATACAAAGAGCATTTCTCTCAATCAGTGGCTCTTCAGCTTCAGTGAGAATCTGAATGACAGAGATGTTCAGGGGCCCCAGCCCCAGGGGTTCTGATTCTGTGGGTCTGAGGAGGACCCAGGAGCCTGCATTTCTAACACGTGATGCTACTGCTGCAGGCCTGAGCGCCAGACGTCCGGCACCACTGTTTGGGGTGCCTTTCTTTGCAATGAGGACTCAAGGAAGCGGGTGAGGAGAAGCCGTGCACCGAATACATGTTTCTGGACATCGCGCCTGGGTTGTTTCTGCCCCTGGTCACTCCCCTGGCGCTGGTAGGGTCCACTCAACATTTCTTGCTAATTTAATTTCTGCAAAGGTAATGGGATAAAGGTGTGGGTGGCAACCTGGATTGCCCGAGCACAGAGTCAAGGGAGGAAATCACTTTAGGTTCCAGTGATTTCACAGAATTTGAAGGCTGGCAGGAGTGTTAAAGCTTTTCGATGGAGCCCTGGCCAGTGCGGCTCAGTGTGTTGTAGTGTCGCCCCATGGACTGGAAGGTCATGGGTTTGATTCCCGGTTGGAGGGCTTATGAGAAGGCAGCCAGCCGATAATTCTCACATTGATGTCTCTCTCTCTCTCTCTCTCTCTCTCTCACTTCCTCCCCTAAAAGTGGTGAAAAAAAAATGTCTTCAGGCGAGGATAGAAAAATAAAAAATAAATTAAAAAACGCTTTTTGATGGAATCTGGGGCTTTGAGACAGATGCACCACTAGAGAGGCAACTGGGGCTCAGCTTAATCCCTTCCGTTCATCAGCGGCACGAGAGATATGGTTGCAATACGGTTCTCACAGCCAATGTGCTTGCATCAAGCAGGCCAACCTTCTGTAGAACCCTGACTTTAAAACATAGCGTGATGGAAATTTTGTAAAGCTCCTATAGAGACTCACATGTCCAAATAAAAAAAAATGCCTGATTTGGGAGAGACAGATGAATAATTGAGATAACCCTGTCTAAAGAATTTAGGAGAAAGCAGTCACTCAGATAGCTAAACAAGAAAAACTAACCTCCAAACGGCTAAGTAAGTCATTAGGCATAGAGGAATCTTCCATCTTGCTTATAAGCGGGGCTCCTTTTACTATAAACAAATAGCAGTATGTAGTAATTTTTATTAATAGAGTTTCTGTATATACAATACCACTTTTAAGTTTGATATCGTATTACACAAGCACCTTGTAAAGTACCTAATAAACACCAAATTATAAGGAATGTGGAAGGGCTAAGGCAGCCTTGAAAATCAGTATGAAAAAAAAATCAGGCCGTAAAAAGTTTTAATCACCCTGCCACCCACCAGGAGGTTCTCATGTAATAAAACAAGGAAAACTCTATCGTTTTCTGCCTGTCTGATGCAAGCTGTTACCCTCCAAGGGCTCAGCGGGCACGTGTTCAGAAGCCGGGCAGGAGTACATGGCCCCAGATAATTTTTTAGGGGGAAACTAAAGAGTTGAGCACACGCCATTTTTCACTGAGAATCATTTTGGGTATTAACTGGCCTATAAGTTCCTTTTTAAAAAAAGTTTTATTTATTTACTTTTAGAGAGAGGGTAAGGGAGGGAGAAGGAAAGGAACTGAAACATCGATGTGTAGTCACCTCTTGCACACCCCCAGCTGGGGACACGGCCAGCAACCCAGGCACGTGCCCTAAGCTGGGAATCGAACTGGCGACCCTTTAGTTCGGAGGCCAGCACTCAACCCACTGAGCCGGACCAGCCAGGTTATGGCTTAGAAATTCCTTTGCTAGGATGTAAGAGATGCTTACTGACAATGAGGACCTTTCAACAGAAGACAGAGCAATATTCAGGGTAGGATTAGGAACGCCACACGTGGCTGGGCTTTGCAAAGCACCTCTCACTGGTGAAGGTTTTCAGCGCAGTGCCTCTGACCTTCTATCTTCGTTTAGATCTTCCACGTGTAAGTAGATGAAACACACACACACACACATTCACTCAATCCAGCCATATACATATGGATGAGGCAAATACTTCTTAAGGGAATCATGGTACGTATTTAATGCAACTGCTTCTGTCACAAACATTTGACGACATTCTTGGTGCCTGGCCCTCTTAACAATACCTGCCACCCACTAAATTCCTTCCTCACTCAGATCTGTCTCTAGCCTCCATTGGCTCTAACAGTCTTTTATATTTGTCTCGAATGGCCAGGTCCTGCCATACCTTGCTTGAAGCCCCCTAACCCTGTACTTCTTATCAAAGTTTTGTAGTCACGCCCCACTTCTAAGAAAGACTTAGTAACAATGATCTTCTGTAATGTCTCATAATACTAGGTCACCGTCACTGGGATAATATACAGCGTGGAGCAAAAGCAGGTTTACAGTTGTTCGTATGGAAAATAATACAATAATTAATAAATAATAATACACGAACCAACTGTTTGGCGTACTCACAACTGTAAACCTACTTTTGTCCCTCCCTGTATTCTAGAAGAATTATCACAAAACTACACTGCCCGCTTACACCATGCAAAAGAATAAACTCAAAATGGATTAAAGACTTAAATGCAACTTGTGAAACTGTAAAAAAATCCTAGAAAAAAGCATAGGCAGTAAAATTTCAGACATTTCTCACGGCAATATTTTTGCTGATATCACTTCTTAGGCGAGGGAAACAAAGGAAAAAATAAACAAATTATACTCCATCAAACTAAAAAGTTTTTGCACAACAAAGGAAACATCAAAATGGAAAGACAACCCTCTGAATGGGAGAACGTATTTGCCAATGATACATCTGATAAGGAGTTAATTTCCAAAATACACAAAGAACTTTTACAACTCAACACCAGGAAGACAAACAATCCAATATAAAAATGGGCACAAGATCTCAATAGACACTTCTCCCAGGACAAACAGTTGGACAAAAGATATATGAAAAAAAAAATGCTCAATGTCACTAATCACCAGATAGATGCAAATTAAAACCACAATGAGATATCATCTCACACCTGTCAGAATGGCTATCATCAATAAATCAACAAACAACAAGTGCCGGCGAGGATGTGGAGAAAACAGAACCCTCGTGCGCTGTTGGCGGGAATGCAGAGTGGTGTAGACGCTATGGAAAACAGTGTAGAGATTTCTCAAAAAACAAAAATAAAACTGCCTTTGACCCAGTGAAACCGCTTCTGGGAATATACGTGAAGAAACGCAAAACACTAATATGAAAAACTATACCCACCGCTATGTTCATCGCTGCATTATTAACAATGGCCAAGATCTGGAAGCAGCCCAAGTGCCCCTCAGTAGATGAGTGGATAAAACAGCTGTGGTGCATTCACACAATGGAATACTACTCAGCTGTAAAATAGAAGGAAATGTTACCTTTTGCGACAGCATGGATGGCCCTGGAAAATATTATGCTAAGTGAAATAAGCCAGTCAGAGAAAGACAAATATGATATGATCTCTCTTATATGTGGAATCTAATGAATGAAACAAATTGATGAATAAAATAGAAACAGAGGCATGGATCCATGGAACAGACTGACAGCTGTCAGAGGGAAGGAGGGCTGGGAAGCTGGATGAAATAAAATGAAGGGACTGAGGAAAAAACGTAGATACAAGCAACAGCGTGAGGATAGCCAGAGAGAAAGGGGGGTGGGGGTAAGTGGAGGTGGGCCAAGGGGGGTAAATTTGGATGGAAAGAGACTATGCTCGGGGCAGTGGACGCACGATGCAGTGTGCAGGTGGTGTTTCGCTGAGCTCTATACTTGAAACCTGTGTGGTTTTGTGAGCCAATGTCACCCCAATAAAAAGTGTTATGGAAGGTAATTGAAACTAAACTACACTTGAACAAAGGAAGGGCCAAAGTACCTACTGGGGTGTGGGTGTGCAGATGACCGCCCCCCTAGCCTGGGGGTGAATTAGGACAGCGTAGAATGAGTCAAACGAGAAACTGACAGTCAAAGGCAGTTTCACTCACCTGTTGCAAGAAGTAGTTTTGGTTTGTTGAACATGTCTTTGATTTTTATTCACTGATACTTAAATATAATATTATGACCCTTTAAACAGATCTTAATAATCTCGGAGCCATCTGTATAACATGCTAGTTAACAGACATTATCCAATTTCCTAAGAGTAAGAGAATGAAAGCAGATGGCAGCCGTGCCAAAAGGCACCCTGAGGAACTATGAGAAACAACGATAGGTTACCGGACTGCGAGCCAGGGAGCCTGAGAATGTGGCCATCGGACACCCAGTGTCACCAACAATGTTAGTCATGGCTGCCATTCATTGAGTGCTGTCCCCAAGTGCCTTTTTTCTTCCCCTCCCTGAGGAAGCAGATGTAGAATAGATGACTTATCACAGGGTCACTGGTGGAGCTGAGATGTGAATACAGGAAGGCCTGAATCAACTTTGCTATCAACCAACAGCCCTTACTCTCCCTCGGCAGGAAAACGAAAATTCAGCCTCCGGGAGGCCAAGGATTTGGGCCGCGGTGGTGGGGCTGCCTCTCTCCTTGCTGTGGCACATCTCAGACTGACGCTCTGGCCCTCTCTGCCACACAAGAGTACAGCCAGTGACTCAAAGTTCCATGTTCCAACCAGGCAACTTGGGAGATTTCCCCCATAGTTTTCCCCAAAGCATCCCTTTGCTGCTGCCATGCCGATCTGAAAGACGGGTTCTCCCATTGCCCTTGGATAAGGACAGCCCTCAGTTAAGGATGAGAGGGAGAGGGAGATGCCACTCCACATCTGTGCTGCCTGTCAGACAGGCTTGGCTACCCTGTAAGGGCTCAAGGCGAGAAAGGCTCAATGCCCTTTCCGCCATTACAGGGACAGGGGGTGGCAGAAGTGATCGTGACCTTCCGCAGCCAAAGAACGGGCAGAAAGTGGTTTTAAGTTTTTCAAGTTCCTACGGTCTCCAAAGCTGTATTTCAAAAACATTCACATGGGGGACTAGGGCTGGCCCTGTCACAGTCCAGCAAGAGAGGCTCAAGGCCTGAGGTGGTGCTCGAGCCAGATTTCTTTGGGGGGAGGCTGGCGGGGAAAATGGAATGAGAATAACCTCGTGTGTGCCCTCCAACTCCCCAAGTTCGCCGCTCACCACCAGAGAGGATTTCAGTCACAAAGAGGAACCCAGGGACTAGGCTCCTTAAGGGTGGGGAGATGGGGAGCACCCCACAGTTGACCCTGGATATTTCTTCTTCTAAAGTGATGTAGGAAATTAGGTCAAACAAACAAACAAACAAAGAAGCTAAAGACTTTCAGGAGCGGTTTGGTCCTACCCAGGATTCCTGGGCAGGAGACCATGATTCACACTGGCTGAGGCGGCATCAAGAAATAAAGGGTCAGGGTCTCCCCAGATGGATTGTGGGAATGCCCTGCCCTCCGACTTGCTCACACTTTTTCATTTCTCAGATTGCAAGACATGCTTCACAGTTGGGGCTTCACAGTTGGGGCTGATTCAGACTCAAGGGGTGTTCCTCGCAGTTTTCTACGATATGCTCAGTTTCTGCCTGTCTGGCTGCCAGCAGGGGTTCCGGCCCTTCCTCTTTCACTGATGGGCCCTTAAGGTCTGCAGAATCCTCGTGCTCTCCTGGTATGAATTAATTCATCTCCCCCTAGTCCCACCTGCTTTATATACCTTGGACTCATTGCCAGCGTTCTGCCATCAGCTGTACCTCGATGGCTGGCTGCCTTGGACGATCCCTTTGATTGATTTTTTGTTTTATTTTTTGTTTTTTTTTTTTGCCTTTTCCAAATCTGTTGAAAGACTTTCATTTTCTACCCTCGGCAACTGAGACTTCTGATTGCAGGCCCTGCTTCTGATATTTGTTTCACTCAATCTCGTTACCCTTTCTCACGCAGTGCCCCCTCCTTCCTCCCTAGGGCCCTGCCTTCATGAAATCCTGTTCTTTGTTTACAAAACAGCTTCAGTGAATGAATAAATAAATGGGATAAGAGAAAGCTCTTCTTTACCGCTGAATTCTGATTCATAACTGTGGGAGGAAGATGTAAATGGAAAATTACCATTTGGCAAACAGCACAGCATTAATGGGGGTAGGCAAAGATCGTGGATGGATGAAATTAGTGGGCAAAAGTGTGAGGAAAACATATTTGCCCAATCTCAAAGTATCTTTCCATAAGAAAGCTATTAATCACAAAGGGAAACCATACGCTTTTAGTGAAGAAACCTGTCAGCTAACACCATACCCAAATGATCAATCCTAGTACCACCCATAATGAGACAAGGGGACATAATGGGACTGAGAAGGGTACAACAGCACTTCCATGGCATTCTTGCCAAAAAAAGACATGCATTTAATCAAGAGGATACATCGGACAAACTGAAATTGAGGTACAAGTTGCAAAATAACTGTCAGTGCTCCTCAAAAGTCTCAGGGTCCTGAAAGACAAAGACCGAGGAGCTGATTCAGGTTAGAAATGAGTAAGGAAACATGACCACTAAATAAGATGCGTGATCCTGGATTGGATCCCAGGTCAGATAATGGCCTTCAGTGGGGCAGTCGGTGAAATTTGAATAAGGCCCGTAAACCAGTTAATGGCGCTGTAACAACGTTAACTTTCTGGTTTTGATGATTATTCTGTGGTTATGTCAAAATGCTAACATTTATAGACAATGAGTGAAGGGTGTACAGGAATTCTTTTACTGTATTTGCAACTTTTTGAAAGTCAGGGATTATTTGAAAATTAGAGGTTCAACATATTTTTAAACTTACGCTAACCACCAATTTTTAAACTTGCTATAAACTTTGGGCAGTCAAATCACACCCACGGCCACCCTGATGCAGTGGACATTTGGGCTTGGAAGTGAGTGAATAAACACGAGTTTGACAAACATTTATTGAGCACCTATTATGCCCCAGTAATTACGCTACATGGAGGGACTTCCTGGCTGCGTGTTATGCATGTTACACTCATGTGCCCTGTTTCCCTACTTATGTGGAAAGCTCCCAGAAGATCAATTTAATATTTCTTTGTACTTTCCCACAGGATGCCCGGGGCAATGCCATTTACATAGCCGCCCCATGGTAAAGACATATTGAGTAATTGGATTCATATTTCTGTTACTCCCTTTCTATGAGTTAACATTGACGGTTAGTTACCTGTCCGCTTAAAGGCGGGCTCTTCCAGTACCTCTTCTGGTATCAGGCGGCCCTGGCCATTTCTCAGCATTGTGAGGCACACTTTTTCCTTCTGCCCACTCCTCTGCTTTTAGTTCTGTGGGGACACATTGTTGTCCCTGCAATACCAGGCCCCGAGGGTATTTGCTCTCATGAAAAGATACGCTTACTCCGTGACCTTGGGCCCATCTCTGGACCTTTTTTGGCCTCCTTTGCTCTGCCTCTAAAATGGGAATCCCGATAATGATTTGTCAGGGGGCCTTGACATCCTTCTTTCCCAAGTCAAAGTGCAAATTATACCTGGTTAAGAGTAACAGTGAGCCTAGCGACGGGCGTGAGCCTAGCGACGGGCGTGAGCCTGCTGCCCAGGAAAGGCAAGCCTGTTTCCGCTTTTAGACGGAGAAAACTCCTTGGGCTTCAGATGCTTTTAGCCACACCTTCTTCTGGGCAAGTCACAGCTGGCAAAGGGCTGGTTCGATCCTAAGAAACTTCATCTAGAAAGTGCACCAAATCATAGCTCAGGTAGACCCCTACCTCACCAGCTACTCTCTTTCAAAGGATCAAAGTCATCGAGATACGCAGAGTAGGTTGTGCGAGTGCCTCTAGCAATTTTACAGCAGCCTGAAAAACAAATTGGAATAAAGACGTTATTTTTGACCAACACTGGATGAAATCTGTCGTCGCGAGTATTCAGTGGAAGAGAAAAGATGTGCCATTCTAGGGGCAGGTACCCTCACTCCCGCCCTTCGTTCCTAATCCCGAGTTTGCCTTAGCGACGGAGTGGGCTGTTTGCAGGAAAGGCAGGCTGTTTATTGCACACCGGCGACATCCGAGCCCTCATTCTCAATGGCATTTGAGCGCCTCTGTTATTGTCTATGTGAAGGGCTCAGCATGCAAATATAAGTCTGCTACTTCGTGTAGGATGGTTTACAGCACTGTCTGATACTGGCGGTTTAGGAATAGTTCGCTAGAGCCTTAACCGAGAGATTGGTATAGAAACACACATCCAAAACAAGCAGGTGAGGACTTGGAATGAAGAAGGGTGCACATTTTGGAACAGCCTGTGAGCCGCTGTGCTTATGGGAACTGCAGCAAGAGGCGCGGGGGGACTAAAACCAGCCGGAAAACACAAGGTAAGCATGCATAAGATCATCGCTTCGTCGCCATGTGCCAGCATTTAAAGTAGGCAGGCGCAGGCTACTATGGTGGGAAAGCAGTCTTGTAACCATTCCGAATACGTATGCAAACAGAGACGAGTATTTCCGGAGATATAGCAGAAAAGGGAAAATCCAAAGATTGTGTTACTTCAGGAAGGGCACTGAGAGAGGATTCCCTAAGGATTGGAAACTAAATAAAAATATGCGCGCTGTGGCTGTCGATAATAGGGACTCAGGCTGTGAGAGTGGGCTGGCCAGTTTAGAGATACAGTGTTCAGCATATTCCGTGTGGGCAAGAGTGATAGAAAAATAATCTGGTTAACACGCCGGCGGGGGCCGAGATGCCACAGATGTGACTGGGTCCAGGATCAGCAGTGTCCGTCATCCTATGGCAGGGATGTGGGATAGCCGTCAAAGGTGTTAAATTGATGGAGACAGACTAGCTAAAGACGCACATTTAAGGGAAGAAAAAAAGAGAATCTCCTTAAGTAACTAAAAAAAAAAAAAATCAGCAGCCAATATCAAATACATATGCCTGGTAGAATGAAAGCTCCAAACATTTTGTTCCTGTGAATAACTCCTTAAAATTCAGCTAAGCTGGCACTATTTTAGCATAATACACTTGCCCGCACTGACCGATAGACCAATAGCTGGACAGCTAAGCAGCTTTTGAGCGTGAACCTGAAATATCCCAGAGAGTAGAAGCAGGAGTTTAAGCTGACTGAATAGAAACCCAGTTCTGTCAGGCACAGATTATCTACTACACCATCTGGTCAGAAATAAAAAATAACTTGAAGAATGAAAGGTTGCTTTAAAAGGTCTCATGGGCAGTGGAGAGTTGAACTTTTTCTGTTAATAAAGCTTGATAATGCTATCATTTCTGTGTCAGAGACACTCTTGGAACTTTTCAGTGGACAACTGGGCAGGTACGTGTGGAACCCAAACTGGTTCCCTGGCAGAGCGGGGCGGGTAGTGGAAAGACTAGTGAGTGGCCTTGGAAGGAGACAGGGGCATGGGCTTGGCACCAATCAACTGAACAGGTGCAGGGCACCTCCCTGCATCTCATGCGTCTTTGGTCTCTATGTGCAAATTGAAGAACATACCAGCAGTCTTTCCCACCTCCTAATGACGTTATGAACACCAAAATGAGATAACATTCGTGAAAACACTCTGCCAGTTGCAAAACACTGTGTGCATGAAGGATTCCATGAAAACATGCTGTTAGGTTGACAGAAAAGTCTTAGCTTCAGAGGGATGTTGAAAAAGGACAACAGAGGTTTGGGAAGCATTAATAGAGTCAAAGTCGACCACAGTGATTACGAACCAACCCGCAAAGTCACTTTCGCTCTGGACACAACTGCATACAGCAGGTACGCAGGAAGGAAGTGAGATTGGCAGGGGCACTTTAGAAGAAAATAAAAATTTGAACACATCTTTATGTCTTTAATGTCTTTTAAATTTATGTGAGCCATTCAAGATTCCATCTGCGCTGAACAAGTGCTCTCTACAGATGCACATTCACAGGCTGCCTACTCAGTCTCCTGCCTTTGGGGACTTTGTTGCGCGGGGTCCTCTGTGCTGAGGTTCTGCCTTATCTTCAAATTACCTAGGAGGTACTTGATGTTCCGTAGCAAGCTGTTCATGCTACACAACCGAACATCTCTACAGTTGACTCTTGCAATTTGGTTGATCCCAGACTCTTCAGAAAAAAAAGTAACAGAATAACTTTTAAACAGCTCAGCATTCATTCTGGGAAGGCTGTGACGTCAGTGTTGGCGCGACCAATCTGTGCACAACAGAGAAACTCCCTGCATCGGTATCATTTGCCAACATTCCAGAGAGTCATCTGCATGTTTCTAGAGTGTGGCAATTACGTTGCAAAGGTCCCTTTTGTCCCAAGAATGCTCCCTTAACTCTTCTGAAAGTTACCGAAAGTGATTTTAAAGAAAATGCAGTTCATTGCTGTGGGGTTGTACAGGAAGTCTGATTGGTAAGTAGCTGGAAATAATTCGGATATTTTCATTTTAGTTGAGTTCCTTCTGGAGGAGTACCTTAATTAGAAGAAACCCAATTTTAACACAGTAAAATAACACAGAGAAAGCCTGGGTCAGTAGCGTTAGGCAAAAAACACAAATGCTTTGGACTAGAGAACCTCGAGACAGGAACCACCCTATGACAGATATGGATAGAATGGTAGAGTATTATTTTGACCCATTTCCATACTATTAATTCAAGTAAAAATTAAAAACCACACCAAAGGGAGATGTTTAGGAATCACCTCACTAACAATACTTGAATGATTGTCATGTCTTGCTACTTCATCACTATAAAAATTGATATTTAAAAATAAACTAAGAGTTAATGGTTAATAGAGGTAACTACATTTATTAAACACCTTGCAGTTCATAAGATGGTGTCATACAGCTCGAAGGACTCTCATGCTGGAGGGGGACAGGCTTGGGAGGACTGACAAAGATTCCGAATCTATTTCTCCCACTGTTTAGATTGATGGTTGAGTAAGACAGTGAATCTCTCAGAGCCTCAGTTTCCTTATCTGTGAGAAGGTAATAATAAGAGCTTTGGTGTGTCATTTTGTGGGTTAAATGGGCTAATGTTGCTCATTCTTATCACACAAGTGTGGGTATTTGAAATGTTAATTTTTCCTCTCCCCGCGGCAAAGTTGATGATTTGGACAGCCTTTGGGAACTAAATTTGAAAGAATCAATGGGCAAAACTCCGCTTGGAATTTCTTTGTTCCCATTGACCAGAGGGATACTACAATCCTAAAACCAAACACAGAGCTGGCACCTAGTAATAATTTATGAACTGCTTTCTTTTTTCTCTTTTAGAACTGCAACGAAGGACAGACACTAATTCTATTCAATGCTACAGATGCTCCATTTGGGAAGGTCCATCTTCCCAGTGCACTTGACCACTGCCTGGCGCCAGCAGGTGCTCAATAAACATTTGCTGAACAAATGAATGAATAAATGCCTCCGGACTTCTATGTCTTTTCTCTTCCCTACCCTTTTTGTCCAATTTTGAGCATTCTTATCATTCATACCCATACCTTTAAAACATTGTTTTTAATGGATTTTCCTACCTCTTTGCAAAAGGTTGAGAGAAGCCCTTCATTCAGACTAACAGTGAACAGGTTTGTCATTTGATTTTCTGTAGATGTTCTCAGTGCTGAACAAGTGCTCTCTACAGATGCACATTCACAGGCTGCCTACTCAGTCTCCTGCCTTTGGGGACTTTGCTGCGCGGGGTCCTCTGTGCTGAGGTTCTGGTGCACACGGACTCCTTCCTTCCTCTGGTCAAGGCCACTGGCACAGTCCTTCCTCGGTGGAGAATCTTAAGTGCTTCCTGGTCCAGGTGGTTGATGGTCAGACCAGCTTTTGATTCTGAAATGCTTCTCCAGGAGAACATTTAGGCTTGTTTTCCAAATTCACTCTAAGAGTTACCCTGGGAGTGTAAGCCCCTTCATGAACTTCCTATCTCCCCATGTTAGTTTTTAAAATCAAGGGAAAGTAATATTTGTGTGTTGAAGGTACTCACGCTTATAGCTGTTTTTAAAACGCATTTGAGGTACAGAGGGGGAAAGTCCACTAGTAAAGAAATTATGCCTTATACCCAGCATAGCAACCTCTTTATTATTTTAGTGTTCCTAACAACTGGTTCCCTGATTCCTGCCACCCCATATGCAAACCAGAAAAAAACAAAACACGACATTTAAACAACCGAACATAATTTCAAAACTATCAAAAAAAATATAGAATGATGGTAGTAAATCTTCAGTTTTTCAGTGTTAGTAGTGTTTCTTTACCATTACGAGGCTTTAACACAAGTCACTGGATGTCAAACAAGAGACTGAAGAACATAAACCTCTATTTTTGTCATATTATATGACACATGCCAGACTATTTGTTAATATTATCAAGGAGTTTTGCATTGATTAAGTATTCCATTTACATATACTGTTGTAGACCCACAGTTATAAATGCCGCCGCTCTGGGTGCCCTTTCAGACTGAGAAAATGCAAACCTAATGGGCTCGGCTTCTTGACACTCCACCTCCCCCTTGGTGAAAGGGTTCCTTTAAAACTCAACAGCTAAAAAATAAATTGGCTCAGGCATTTTTAGAGCAAAGATCAGAAAGACATTGCTTTTTCTTTTCTTTCCTTTGAGGTTTGCATATAATTCAATATTTTAAAATTGAAAACTGTGCTGCCTTATGGGCACGCTGAGATCCTGGCCTTTGGAATTTTGCGGGGGCGGGGTGTGGAAATAAAATAAAACTTTTCCTTTAAATGCAGGTGTGCAATATATAGGAATGAATGCATAGGCAAAATAGGCCCTACATAAAGCCTCATCAGAATATCCACCATTATGATCTATTCCGGGTCACAGTTTCAAGTACGTTTGCAAGCCGAGCTCCAGGTCCTGAGCCGACGTCATCCTCCCGGCAGTACCTAGTGTGGGTAATTGGTAGGATTCAAAGTCCTTAAACCAGCACTGACAGTACAGTTCAGATGAGTTCTAAGGAAGCTATTATGCCAGTTGGAGAAGTAACACATGCATTTAGAATACATTAAGTATTGTTAGGCAGCCGCTCATTGTTTTCAACACAATAAAAAGCTTTTAAAAACTGCCCGAACTATGACCGATTCTGCCTAGCGTGATGTCAGGTGCTCCATAAACGTCTAATGAGTAAGTTTACACTGACGCTGGTTTGTTTTTATTTTTTTTTAAATTAAAACCAAATCTGCAGAGTTCTTACACCTCCGAGTAAGTGGAAATCCATAGAGCAAATCACATTGTCTTGATTTGGGGCCCTGAGAATCCCGTATGTAGGCTGAAATGGTTTGTATTTAAGGTCGGAGAGGTTCACCCTCCTGCCTTCTCAGAACTGTGGCTGACCTGAAATAACACGCACCAGCTCAAGGTCAGAATTTCAGGGCAAGGGCTGGCTGCAAGATAGGATTTCAACCTCAGTTTTTGGCCGGCACAACTGACTTTTGTACATTCCACCCCAGGGCTCCTCCCTGAGCCCCGAGCTTTGTGCGGATTCTTCTTAAGTTACTGGGACTTAAGAGGGAAAAGGGTATCTTTCATTTCTGTCTCCCTGCCTTCCTCTCCCCGGGAAGTGACATGCTCAGAAGGAAATTCTGGGGCGAAGATGCGGGGTTGGCGAAAGCAGAGCCATAGAGCCGAGGTTTGAAAACGACTGTGTGCAGGTTGCGGAGCGGGCGCTCCTGGGCACGGGGAGAGGAATAATATGAAACGTCTCGAGACGGGTTACAGAGCCGCCCTCGGGCACCCGGCGGCGGCTGTAGCAGCCGTGAGCTCCATGCCGAGGCAACCGGGCGGCGGAGAGAAATACGCGAGCAAAATAACCAAAGTCCCTGCGTGATGCTTAGAATCCGAGAGAGCTGCGCGCACCCGACGCCGTCTCCACCCCAGTCTCGCGCGCCCCGGAGTTGCGGGGCCTGGCTCCCAGAGTTTGTGCCAGGGTACCCCTTTTTCCCGGGGAGGGAAAACCACGCTTCTCCTGGGACTCGAGGACTTAACTCGATGCCTGCTCCTACCTCCCTTCTGCTCTTTAACTGCGCGCCCACCCCCAGAACCCTGGACTCCCGCCTTCGTGAGAGGCCCCCTCGGTGCTTGGGCAAGGACTGAAGGGGGGTAGCCAGGGACGTGCCCAACCCCTGCAGAAGAAGAGAATTGGAGGTGAAGATGGGGAAGCGGGGCCTGCAAAGTTCCCTTGACCCCGTGGAGCATGGAAGGAGAGGAGGGAATGAAATGCTCGTCTGCTTTCGCCCCCAAAACTTTGGCACTGCAGCTATGATCGCCGGCTGGGAAGCCGAGAGTGTGGGAGGCGCCCTGGCCGCGACCCCGAAGAGGGAAGGGGGTGGGTTGGCCCCAGACACCCAGCCCGCGCTCGTTCCCCGGTGCCACCTTGCGCCTCTGCTGTGTGCCCATTGGGCCCAGTAATTAGGCGCCTCGCCATGTTGCCCGGCAAGCCCTGCACTCTGTGAGGCTCGCCATCCGGAAGCGCAATGGCATCGGTCTGCAAGCAGCGGCCCAATGACAGAGCGCTGGGCCGCCCGGGCGTCCCAGTCTCGGCTCCGGCCCCGCAGCTCCGGCGGGCGTCCGCAGAGCAGGCCGAGCTGCTACCGGGCGCGGTCGTCCGCCGGCGCCGGCTCGGGCTCCGGTTCCGGCTCCGGCTCCCCGTCTGTTGCTGTTGCTCAGGCGGGGCCGAAGAGGGAGGCCGGATTGACCCTACCACCCTGCTCCCACCCCCCTTCCGAGAACGTCTTCGGGATCTGGAACGAGCAGGGAACGAGACCTGTTGAAAACTCTTAACGCCAACTTGAAAGACAATCGCATCGCCGAAGCAAAACCCTCTCCAGTTCGATATTTTGAAATGTCATAAACGCTGCATTGCAGTAAGATTGCCGCTCCCTTAAATGGGCCAATAATTTCTAGCTCTCTCTCACAAATTCCTTCATCCGAGGATTTCAGTGTAAAGCGATTCAAATAAGTAAATACCACTTTATTGCTGTTCGAAAATTCGCATGCATTTATTCTGCTTAAAATTCGATACAGGGCATTTTTTTTTTTTTGTATTCCCATTTATCGCTTGCCAAGAAATAATTAAGAATAGGAGCTCGAAGATTAATTTTAAATAAAAAAATCTTCTCAAATGAAAATGTCAGGTCATAAAAATTCCTTTTAAATCATAACAGCATATAAATCTTTGAAATTAACCATGTAATTACAATGTCTATCAACTTTTACCTTGAGCTTTGAGCCTCTCTTTTTAATCTTCCATTCTTTTTTAATGAATAGCTATTTTGAAATTAAAAAGTACTGTTCATTACACATGCCCTGCTATAATAGGGTTTTTATCATATTTGCTCTATGTAAAAATACTTGCTACTTTGTAATTATTCACACCCCGATCCTTCCCTATATTGAGTAGAAAATAAAAAATGAAATAGAAGTCAAAGGTGCTTTAGAGCTGAATGATTTACACAATTCATTAAGGACGGTGATTTTTCAGTTAGCATCAGATTAAATGGTTACTTACTCTCAAATAGCCCTTGGGGAGTTGAATTGCTGGGTAGCAAACAGATTAAAGTTTGCATTGAAAGAAAAATTGAATTCAGAGGTAATCAATAGCATAATAGGGGCAGTGAGTGGTGCCTGCTGCCTGAAATGAAATTACCATATTTTTAATCTTAATTTTCCACTCTGTTTATCTGACAGTGTGGATGTGCAATCCAAACAGATAATGAGAGAGTGGGATATTGACACTGCTGTCCTCTGGAGTGCTTGTTTTCAGTGATTAAATGCTGTGATCTGTGATTACTTTGTGCAAGGATGTCGGGGCTGCTCGCCAGAACCACGGGAGGGGCACTCACTCAGCAGCTGTAGCTCCCGGCGCTCCGAGGTCCTAATGTCTGAAATTCATTTTCCACCAGCAATACTGAAAAATAAAGATTACCTATTTATGTATATACTTCGGCTGCACAAATTACAATAATTAATTCCATTTTTATTGTTGTTCTGACTCAAAAATGCTTAATTAGATCAATATTGCAGTGAACCCTCTCTGTAAGTTTTGTATTAATGAGCCAACAAACTTGCTTCTTATAGGAAGATGTGAGTTATAGGAAGCAATACGCTGGAAACTTTGAAGGGAAAGTGTATTATCCTTAGAGAAGCAGTAGAGAGGAGAAAACTAAGGGTATTGTTAAAGACATTCAGCCCCAGTGGCTGCAATTATATAACAAGCTGTGGTAATTTTTTAAAAATGCAAATAGTCTTCTCTGGGTATCGGGAGAACATCCTCTTGTACATTTAATTAAATTAATACCGCTAGCCAAATCACAAAAAATACCCAATGACAATATTTTAAAGTTATGTAAATCTTATATTTATTCTCTGTATTTATCATCCTTTGAAATATAAATATACCTTGTGCCCAGTATAGTTCTGACAAATGCCCTATTTTGAAAGCATTATCCCATTTTTGCAAAGAGGAAATTTACAACGCTTCACATTTGACAACATACTATGGATGCATCATTTGAATTTGAATTCACTTAATCCTGCTGTGGGAATAGATTTACAACAGATGATGGCCATGTACCATCTATACCAACCACTTACAACGTACAGCCTACTTTTGCTTCCGCTGGGTAAAATCTGTGTGTGTTCAGAGAATTTGGTAATTATGTATAGTTAATTAATTTATTCTCCTTTTATACATATGTGGACCCAAATAAATAGACCTGAAGAGAAAGAGCGATAGGCAGTCCCAGCTATCTGATAACAGATTATTACACAGCACTTCTTTCTCCAAACTGGAGAGCAGGCACAACGGAAGAGTGGTAGGACCATGCCTCCTTCAAGCATTCCTCAACCTGGGCCAGGTGTAATGTCTTCAGCTCCTCCACACGTGAGAACTTCATCTTTTTTTCTCAGTCGTTTCGGACATGCACGACTGCCCGACAAGGGGAAAGGGGGTGCTAGGCTAAGTACTCAGGAATAAAGAGTGCAGAATACCTGGGGACAAGGTGACTGAGCTCCATGCCTGGCTGTGACTTCGAGATTGTTAACTCCCAGATTTGTGTCCGCCACAATAATCCCTGGCTGCTCCAAAGAGGCAGGTGGTTGAAATTGGGAAGTTTTAACAAGTTCGTATTTTAACTCTTGCACGACCACAGGCAGCTCTGCTTCTGTGACACTTACTGAGCAGAGAAACTGGGGAGGCAGAGGAGCTGGAAAACATTGACCAATGGCTGTTGCTGCAGTTTCCCATTTCACGCATATACTAAAGACATCCCCGGTGTTACATAAACCTGCAGGGAGAGCTGCACATCCCAGTTCCACCGCTTGCTTTAGATATGCTATATACTGTGTTATTTTGTAAATTGCTCTAAAGAAGGGTGACATTAGATCTGCACAATAAATGAATATAGTCACGTCCCAATGAATCTATACAGAAGTGCGGGAATATGCTTAAGCTTTTTGCTTAGAGTCTTCTAAAAAATCACAAAGTGATCTATCAGGCAGATTAAGAGTTGGGACCGATTCTTTCACGTAGAGTTTTAGTACCATTTTGACAATTTATTCCATATTCAGAAAAACCCATAAACTTGAATATAAACTACATACAATCCTGTCTTCATTATAATAAACTCATCCAATTTTTTGATAACTTGTATTTTGTCCCTTAAGATTTTATTTCACTAATGTTTAAACATGCTGATTCTTATAGCCATGGAATATGGCTGATATGTATCCATTGGCGTAGAAAGTAGTCAAAGTGCTATTTGAACTTTTTTCCCTCAATCTCTTGACTACCTCTGTAATCCCACTGAAACCTGGGTTTTCTAAGGACACAAAAGCCCTCCTCTACCCGTATACCTGCAGTCACCATTCGAAGTTTATTGAGCTTTCGAGCACACAAAGAGACTGAGAAAATCCAAACCAATCTCTTTCCTTTCGCTTTCCAAATCCTGACATGGTCCATCAGCTTTTCAAAATAGTGAGCTGGCCTTCCCCAAGAGGGAGAAAGGAAACAAAATCTAATGGAAAACAATGGAAGAAGGATAATCTAATCTTTAAATAAGGAGACATGTTTCTGAAGGCTTAAGGAGGGTGAGTTTCATACTGATGTCGCCTCCTGAAAAATGGGAGCCCTCCAGGAGGTGAAGAGGGAAATATTAATGCCATTAATCCATTGTCCCCGAATTCTCCCTAAATAGGTGGGATTTGAGGGAAGGCTCTAGGTCACAAGGAGTGGAAGTATTCATGGAAAACAAATGTTTTGCTCCTGATTGGCATTTAGTTCGTTCAACCATTAACAAACCGGTCCTGGGAAACTCTTAAATATTCCAATGAGCCACACACACACACACAAATGAGTAGCTATTACTTTCTATCGGTGACCCAAGCATTCCTTCCAAGACCCGTCTCTCGTGACCCAGTGAAGAAAGAAAATGTACTCATCACAGACTCTGGGAATAAAAGTTCAGTCTAGGGCACCGCTGGGCTGACTGATGTCTTCCATACATTTTGCGTTAAGGAAGCAAACCCCAAGGTGTTTCTCTGAGAAATGGGGTTCTAGGAGACCCAGCACAACAGCACCAAGTGCTTTCATGAATTTTCTTGCACCTCTAGACACGAGAGTTTGGGGCGGGGTGGCTGAATTTTGAAGTTTACATTGCCTTGAAGCATTATATACAATCTTGGCAAGAACTAGAAAATAAAGCTACCAACGATGCAAGAAGAGGAGTGACCATTTTTCTGTTGAGTGAAAGTGAAACCTCTCTGGGGACACAGCAGAGCTATTTATCGCTCTATCGCCGGTGCCTGGCCCATGGTAGATATTAATTATTTGCTTAACGAATGAATATACAGATATAGCATGAGTTTGAGAAACTGTCAGACTTGATTTTAACTATCACTAATAATCTAGACCTCAAATGTTTAAGCTATGAAAGGCTAGTGTTTGTGGAGCTGCTACCATTCCCTAGCTCTATATTCTATCTAAAAGTTCAGGACTCTACCAAATAGCTTGGAAGACAGAAGCAGTAGCCTGGTCAATGAAATGGCCTTGCAGATCCTCAGCTTAAGCAGCCCCTACCTACTCGGATACCCAATAAAGTACCATTGGTCACCTTCCAGATACTGTTAGTTCCAACTGCCACTGGCCATTTGCTTGGGCTTCACTCACGCGACACACTGTCCTGACTTTACGCTCTGTACTGTCCTTCCTCCTCCCCTTGAGAAGATGCAACCCTTGAAGACAAGAACCAAAATCTATCTTTATTTCCCTTTTCCCCTGGCATAGAGAGGCCATGCAAAGTGTCTGTTGAATTAATTAAAATAAGATTGCGGCCCTGGCTGGCATGGCTCAGCGGATTGAGCGCTGGACTGTGAATCAAAGGGTCACCAGTTTGATTCCCAGGCAGGGCACATGCCTGGGTTGCGGGCCAGGTCCCCAGTAGAGGGAGTGTGAGAGGCAATCACACATGGATGTTTCTCTCCCTTTCTTTCTCCCTCCCTTCCCCTCTCTCTAAAAATAAATAAATACAATCTTTAAAAAGTAGATAAATAAAATAAGCTTGCGGTATACTGGCAAAATCTTATTCTACGCTCTACCTGTTTAAAAAATAACTGTAAGTATTGATTCTATGAGAGAGTTCCATTCCGAATCCTGCCTCTGGTCAATGTCCTCCCAGGAAGGCAGTTACTAACCTGGATGACCCTTTTGTCATCTATAAAACAAGGGCATGGCTCCAGGTCGTTTCCAGCTGTGGCATTCTATGAGCGAACTTCTTTTCTTGAATATTTAGCCCCAACTAGATTTCTTCACAAACTAAACATTTTTGGAGACTACAATGATTACAGGTGAAGGAATAGTTTTCCAAGTCACCTTTACTTTCATTCCTTGTATGGAAGCCTTGGGAAGAAAGAACTGTTTTCCAACTTCTAATTTCTTTCATCCCATGTCAAAAGGCCACAGAATAACCAGGTTTTCTTTATAGGAAGTAACTGTAATATGTATCTTTCTGAAAGGCTTCCCATTTAAATGCTTGTGAGCAAACCTTCCTCTTTGATGTTGCTCTAACCAACACCTTTCCTGCAGTTGCCAGGCCTGTGTATCTTCCTTCAGCCAGAGGAGAACCACGGTCTTAAAGCGGAGGCGAGCCCTTGCTGCTAACAGCCACTAAGAGCATGGCGGCAGCCAGCCCCCAGGATGGCCTGAAGTAATTCCCACCTCCTGGGTTTCGCATGTTTGTCATCCCTCTCATGTTGTACCAGTATTATCTGGGTGATCCACAGACTGCAGAGATGTGGCGACATGCTACTTCCTAGACGAGGTTAAAAAAGACGGTGGCTTCAGAGTTGGGCTCATTCAATCTCTCTCTCCCTGTCTCTCGGTCTCCCTCTCTCCCTCCCCCCCTTCATTTGCTCTAGGGGGAGCAGCTGCCATGTTGTAAGGTGTCCTATGGAGAGACCCACATGGCACGGAACAGCAGTGTTTGGTCCTACAGCCCACAAGGAGCTGGAGAAGTCAGCTGCCGTGTCAGGAAGATGTTCAGGCAACCTGTGGAGGAGCCCAGACAGTGGAAAACGGAGATCCCTGTGCATGGCCTGAGGGGACCCGAGGCCCACCAACAGCTCTGTGAGTGAGCTGGAAACAGGTCGCTTCCCAGTCAAGTCTTCAAGTGAGACAGCGACCCTGGTCAGCAGGTTCTCACAGCCTCAGGAGAGGTAGTTCCTGAGCTGGGATCACCCAGCTAAGGTGCTCCCAGTAAAATCCTATATAGTTGTTTTAAGGTACTGAGTTTTGGTGTGATCTGTCACGCAGCAAGACTACGGATCAAAATGCATGCATCGGGGGTCTTACTTCAGCATCATGTGATTTCAATTGCACATCTTTGGGAATCCTTTTCATTTTTGATAAACCTTTTCTGTCTGCCTAGATGTGTGTCTTAAGTATGCCAAACTGTGGAATTTAAGTGCACAGTATGCTGAGGCGTGAAGACTACACGGCCAAGATATTTGCTCTTTAAAGTTTATGGTAAAATGCCTTCTTGATATTATGCCTCTAATACGTAAGTTTAAGGGCTGTCTTGCTGGGACCTCTATTTATAAAACCTCTTAGAGATTTGAGCCAGATAGATAACTATTTCTCTAGTCAATTAAAAAAGGTATGCGTGCATCCAACAGACTTTCAATGTCAATGAGAACAGGAAAAACTTGAAGACATTCATAAACACCAGGCCATTCGTTTTGTGCCACATCTTGAAAATCAGGGTAATAGACTCAGGTGGGACCAGAGGAGGTACTATGGTTGTAAAGGCAATCCTGATATTATCCCAAAAACTATTTCTCCTTTCAAAATCTCCCCAATACCATAATATGTTTACAAATAAATTAAAAACATGCAAATAGCTTGGGGAGTTGATAGAATGAATATGACACATTTGTTCAGAGTAGAGAAGTAGAAATCAATTCCAGTTTAAATATGACGGTGGACTTCCCCCACTCCCCCCTCCAAAAAAACAAACAAACCAAAAATGGAATTATCTCTGGTGGGCAGGCCCCTTGTAGTAAAGGCTTCCCCTGGTATGTTAGCATTCTAGGAACCCACCTGCATCACTGTACCAGCTGGTGTTGTTGTGAGAGGCTGTGTTGGGCTTCAGTGAATTTTTTTTGAAGACTCTTTCAACTTATTTGCCCATTTCACTACTAGTGCACCTACCCGTACCATGCTCAGTGCTCAGCAATTTTGGACCAAAACTGGTATGACCCTTGTCCCTCACCCTCCCTATTCACCCGATCTTGCCTCTAACAACTTTTTCTTGTTTCCCTGGATGAAAAAATTCCTCAAAGGGAAACGTTTCGCTGCTGTGGAAGAGGTGAAACAAAAAACAGCAGAAGCACTGAAAGGCATCAAAATCAATGAGCTCAAAAACTTTTGAGCCATGGAAAAAAATGTCTCAATAGGTATATTGCATCAAATGGAGAGTGATTTGAAGGTGACCGAAATTTAAAGGTGCCAGAATAAATGCACATTTTTAAATAAATAAATTCTCTTTTTTTGGTCCCCCCTCGTATAAGCTATTTCCCTTATCATCTTAACCTAAATATTAAACAATGGCTATGAATTCATGATACAACAAGTAGCAACTTATGAGATTTGCACACATATTCTAATCTAAACCTCCCTTCAGATCAAATTTTTAAAAATAGTTATTATCCCATTTTATGGTGGCAGTGTGAAGGCTGAGAGGATTTAAGTTATTTGCCCAGACCACGGAGCTCCTAATAACGGACGCAGGACCCAATGGTCGGCCTTTCTAAGGTTTATGTTTTTGGCACTGTGCTTTATTGACCTCCCGGGTCATTATTAATATTAGTTTTAGTAAATGACAATATATCAGCATCTATTGAATTCCTTAGTACAGATTTATGGCAAATCTATAACCATCACTAAGAACAATAACAAAAAACCCTCATGTTCAAAAAGATTTTACATCAAGCTCAAGGTAAGAAGAGGGGCTTCCGCTTCGTGAGAAAATACTCAGAGGGAAAGAGTAGAAAGACGGGGTTTTCGGCTTCTGCGTCTCCCTACGTAGCCCATGAGGAAGACCGGCAGCGTTTTACGGAGACAGGTGCTTCACATGCTGGAATTTTGTACCGTCGCCATTTCCCAAGTTTTACAGTTGGACTTTTGTCTCGGAACATTGTTTTCTTTCCAGTTTTCCTATAGCGGGTAAATACGATTTTAATATGTTTCTGAGTATTCAGTGCCAACCTTTACAAAAATCTATACACATGTAATTAGATTTTTTTTCCCCCCCAGGGGAGAAGGCCACTTTCGTTATTCATCTTCCCTTGGAGTGGGAGCTAGATGAGTCCTTTGGTTTTTCTAGTTAGGGTTCAAGTCAGGTAGTTTTGCCAGAGCATTGCTGGGTGGTGGCGCTCTGGCCCTGGGGCGGGCTTGTCGGTCAGACTCTGAGGCCGATGGGTAAGCAGGAGGGTGGCACCGATCGCTGACACTCTTGAGCACATTGGCATCTTTAGGATTCCGTTTGTCTGTGGGCCCTGCCACTTGATTACGTCACCACTCTGTGAAAGGTAGCGAAGAAAATGGGAGGGGAAGCAGGACAGCCCCTGTACTCCCATGAAAAGGAAGTAGCTGACCACTTATTAAAATACCTATGAAACAGAGGCAGTTATCACCCATTGCTCATCAGTTCCAGTCACAATAGCTTGTCTTTTAAAATCCGAGGAAAACTAACACACTATTGTTTGGTGGTTTGGTTTCTTTGTGTTCCGGTGTGTGTGTTATTCTGTAAGTAAAAAGTACTGCAACTTCACTGAACAGTTAAATGGTGTGATGCTGAAGTGTTTCCTTTTCCTTCATGTTACGGAGAATTGCCCTAATCTGAGGATGATTTGCTACGATATTACTGCCACTGCTGGGTGTAAATACCGCTGGAAAAATCGAGAGTAATTACACCGCTCATGGCTCCATCAGGCCTTTATCTCAGACTTTTTAAAGTTCATTACCTAAGTTTTTGGCTTTTGTAGTATTCTTCTTTTAAACCGCATGTTTCTTTGTACCTTCACGCCACTGTCCCCATTTTAAAGCTGAAGATATAAAATATTAGCACTTTCTTCAAAAGGGCAAAGAAAAATCCCATAGATTTGTAAGATCTGTGAAACACAAGTCTGTTCTGTGCATGCTGCTCCAGAAATGATAAAAGTATTCTCTGAGTAACCAGCATCAACAATTTCTAAGAAAAGCATATCATCTTGACTCAGGTAACTTTTAAAACAGCAACAGCAACATTAAAACAAAAGTTAAATGAGTGACTTCTAATTTGATTAAATCAGTATGAGAATACACCTTTGACTATTTCTGTTTTTGTAAGATTAAATTTTGTTTCCATTTATCTTCTTTTGGAGAGCTTCAACCAACTATACCTATTTAATTTAATTATAAAAACAGCTAATGTAATTTAAAGCACATTAAAATACATTCTGGTTTTGTTTTTTGTTGACATGATCTTAGACTACCTTATAAAATATCTTTCTTATGTAGTAGGATACTAATATTCTACTTTCTTTCCAGAAATTTGCAACTTAGACTGGTGCATTAAAAGGTAAGGAGCCTAGTTTAAATCAGAGGTCCCCAGGCATGTTTGATAGTATATTCTTATAATTAAGAAAACCTGAGCTTGTACCCCAAACTATGCATGTTTTTAATATAGTGCAGGTATGTACTACTTCATGTAATACATATCAGTAGTGCTTAGTTCCTTTCTTACCTTGCAGATAAAAAAAACCCAAACAAACCATCAGTAGATGTTATATTTTTTTCCCTGTACCCCAAAGGATTATTTTGTGTATACCTCATTTTGGAGATAGCTGAGTTAAACTGTTGTAGAGTTTCTAGTTTTCAAGTGAAGTGATTTTGCTTTATTTGCCATATTTATACTTGAGCATACATGTACTTCAATTACATATATAGTTTTTAACTGTGACTTTTGATCTTTTTTAGTTATACTGCATTTTAAATGCAAAGATGACCCGGCACTAAGGTGTAGTCCAGCCCTTCGACAGGAAACAAAGACTGATGCAGTGTTGTGATCACAACTGCTCTGGTTATGAGGCTGGTTTGGGGGCAGAGGGTGGACATAAGTATTGTCTTTGAGAAACGGGCTCCTCCTCATTCTGCCTCTTTCTAGAAAAACCATTTGGAACCTAGTAGAAGTTACTGGGCGGCAGCCTTTGCTCAATGAAGGACATTTGAACTGATGGATTGGTTGACAAGAAAGGCTGCCCTGTAGCAGACCGTTGTCCTCTGATGTAAGGAGCACCCATCCTTCATGACTATGTAAGGAGAGGTTGGAGCTGTTGGGAATGTGAACATAGGTTCCTGCCCAGCGAGAAAGTCAGAGTGGACAACCTCAGCGTGACTTTTAATTTTGAAGTCTGTGGTTTTATTATAATTAAAGAACAATTATCCAGAAACCTGGTCACTTGGAATCTCTTTGCCGCCAAGAGACATTGACTGTGCTTGTCAGTGCGAAGATTAGGTGGGAGGCAGAGGCTGAAGGGAGGGTCCACGTGTCCAGAACTACACGGAGACACCCAGCTTCCATGGGGCACAGGAACAGTGGGGAGCCTCACTTATAAAGCCTTGTGTGAACTGAGTTGGGGAAGATTCTTCCCTGAGAGATCTTTGCAGCAGGAATAAAAAAAGTCATTCCTCTGGGAATCGCTGAACTTAACTAAGTTGATAAGGGGGCAGGTAAACTTACAAAGTCCCTTTCATTTCTCTGGTTCTATGGATTATTAAGACCATCTGCTATGGTTCATTAACTAGAACTACCAAAAAAGAAAAAAAAAGAGAAAAAGAAAAAAATTTTCCAGTAAAAAATAGAGGAGAAAGTGTCATTTTAATGTTTTCTTTTGGCTTCTTACAGTTAGGAGAAATTTACTATGAGCCAGCAGGCAGGAGCAGACTAATAACACATTATCTTTTTTTGATAATAAAATAGTACGCGGTGTCATTGCTCACAGATCTGGAGCTGAGGCCATGTGTGTGTGTGGTCTCTGGTCTCTGCAGTATCTCACAAAAATCAATTCACTGGAAAATAAACATAAAAGTTCCATCACTTGTCGGCGGGAGAGGCCGAGGACCTAGACCCTCTTCCTGGTGACATACAAGGCTGCACCCTCAGTGAATAGCCCCACTGACGGCGGGTTCCTGGGAGCAGAAATCACAGAGACCAATGCTGCTGCTCGCGAGGCAGGTGCAGTGCACATAAAGCCCCTCAGTGCTGTGCCCGGGCTCGGAAAAGGCATGAGATCACACAGTTCACACAGGCCGACAGGAAGCTGCCAGCTCTGCCCATCTGGACGCTGCCGTCAGGAAGGAGCCCCCAGAGGAGCGAGGGCCCCACTCTTCTGCTTGTTGCTCACTCGCAACTTCCTCCCCCGGCCCAGGCGGAGCCAAAGCAAACGTCCCTCTTTTCAGATAAAGGGGCAAGTGCCAGTTTTGCCAATTGGGCAGTCAGCGTCAGCTGTATGATGTGGTAATAATTTGTCAGAAAAAATTGGGGTAATTTCACTGACAAAATGAAAACCTGGGTGTCTCATGTGCGCCCGTGATGAGGGTAAACTCAGTCAAGACGTTGCACTCAGTAATTATTTAAATAGGAAGAACAGCCACGTAATGAGTTACGTCTTAGGTCCTTTAAAATGTTACCTGGAGTATTTTATTAATCTTCTTTAATTTGCTCTAAGCCATACATATTGTCTAAATTTGTGCATATGTTTAGTTTCCAATTGTATTTTTAAAAAAATAAATCCCTTTACATCAGGTGAATATAATTATATATTAAGTTCACTAAGTCGATTTCAGAGGTTACAAAGTTAGAATTATTTTTATTTAGAGTTTTAGTAGCCTCTCGTATTACAACAAGTACAAAATTATAGCTAATAATAATCCTATTGTCATTATCAGTCACTTTTACAATGATTAAAAGTCTGTGTATAATCATGTGTTTTAAAGGATAATTGAATTTACTTTATACAATGATTGAGAAATGGTAATGACTTAAGCAAGGACTGAGCCTCTGTATGGCCCTATATAAAAAACATTTTTTGGCACACCGAAAGAATCTTGCCAGGGGGCCCGGAGTTAGACGCACGTAGTAGGAGTTAGTCATGCAAACCAAACTCATGAAAGGCTGATATACAAACCACACGTGATGAGCTGACAGCATCAGGTGAAGCTGCAGCCACACCTCTGAGTCACACCTGATTGCCATCGCGCAGCCCCCTCGCACAAGCCCGCTGCCCGCTGATCCCCATGTATACCCTCAAAGAGCAGGCGCAGGTCCCATGTCTATGCGTCTCCTACCTTATTTGAGATAGTGAATGATACTAACTAGCGGTGAAGCATCAAGGATGAACATTGTCCAGAAGATAAAACTATTAATAATCACTATAAACATAGATATAACTTGCATAATAGAAAATGGATCCATTCTAAGTGTGTAGGGAATGATTTTTTTTTTGTAAATCAACGTTGGGCAAGCATTGTTGCAAACCCAGCTGTGGACTATTTCCCTCACTCCAAAAAGATGTCTTGGGTGTTTGCTGTCCTTCTCTACCCCCGGCCCCCAAATCCCAGGCCATTGCTCATCTGTATTTTTGTCTTGATAAACTTTTCCTTTTTGGTAAATTTCATATAAATGTAACTGTACTATACGTACGTAGTCTTTATGTTTTGACGTTCATCAGCGTTGTTAAATGCATCATTTTCTTTCTCTTGGGGAATGATATTTCATTGTATGACTATACTACATTTTAAAAAATCTATTCACCAACTTTTGGACACTTACATTCTTTCTACTTTTTCTGGCTACTATGAATTGTGCTGCTAAAAACACTCAGGTACTAGTCTTTCTAGGGGTATACATTTTCATTTCTCTTGGGAAATGCCCGGGAGTGGAATTGCTGGGTCCTGTGGTAAATTTATGTGTAACTCTTCATGAAATTGTCAAACTGTTTTCCAAAGTGGCTGTACTATCTTACATTTTTACGAGCAATGTTTAGATGTTTCAATTTCTCCTCATCTTCACCAAAACTTGTTTCTGACTGCCTTTTTGATAGAGATATTTTCTATCTCTAATAACACAGTATCTCATTTAACATGCGGGATAATTAGGGTTCAGGGGCCACTAGCATCATGCCCAGGGCTGCACAGGTGGTGAATGGTGGAATCCATCGATTGACTCCATTGCATGTCTCAGCTGGAGGCCCTGGCTTAGTGTTCCTGAGGATATTGGGGGCTGGGCATTGGTAGAAAAGAACCATGTATCATATTTGGGTGCGTTTAGGAGAGATAATGAACAGAGCCATGAGGTTCCCAAAGGAAAAGAGTAAGAAAAAGGACTGGAAGAGGCTCAGAGATAGTTCCTTGGAGACATTCCACTTCAAGGGCCCAAGCAGAGTTCAAGAATGGCCTCGAGAGACTCATGAGAGTCAACGCTATGGCAACCAGGAGATGAGCATCTCAACGAAAAGGCCGAGGTTGACTAGTCTTTCTGCAAAGTAGCTGCAGAAGACGAAGCTTGAAGAAGGCCATTGGATTTCCAGCTCAGATCAAAAATAACCTTAGGAAGCCCGGCCTCAGTAATGTGTTGAGGAAAAAACTTGTCAGGAGCTACTGAAGTTGGAAACAAGATTATAATCTACTCTAAGAAGAACACCTGTGGTAAAGGAACGATGTCAGAATGGTAGAGGACTTAGGGGTCTGGAAGGAAGGCTAAGTTTCCCTTTCCCGTGAACTCCTAGGGCCCTAAGAACAAGGGAAACTTGACTTTATTTGTATCTAAATTGGTGGTCTCCATTTCTGGGTCTATGAAAATAGGGTCTGTGTATCATACTCATCGTTATCCACTGTTGATTGAATGAAACGATACAGAGGCCGACACGAGACTCGTTCCGAGTGACTAGCCTACCTGTCCTGATAGTTCCTTCTCGCTTCGACTCCCTCAGTCCCTGACACTACGAACCAGAGCCCGGGCCCCTCTCTTTTCCTCGCCCCACTGAGGGGTCAGAGCGAGTCGATTTCATATCTCTTTCCTTCTCCCATTGAGTGGCTGGTCTTGGCCTCCAGACTGTCCTCATTAGAATGGTCTCTGGCACCAGTTCCCTCCCCAGCCTTTGCCACTTCTTCCCCAGCCCAGCACACAAGGTCACACTTTCCCAACCCCCACCACCTCTCCGGGTTCACTGTTCCCCTTCTGACCCATGCATTCTCTGCTCCTAACATTGACAAATAGCCCCTGTGGGTATGGGTCACACAATTGAGAGCCACTGTTGTATTTTCAGCGAATTGTTGTCATTGCGGAACTTACCACATTGTATTAACATAACCTGGGTCTAGCACTGTACCTGGCACATGATAAATGCACAGAAAATATGGATTCAAACATGCAGAGAAGTGAAGACTGAGAACATTAGAATCAAACTGGGCTCATTCTCTTCCCTAACACTTGACCAGCTGTGCGATGCTGGGATATTATTCGACCTCCTCAAGTCTCAGTGTCTTCCTTAAAAACCAGGTAACGATGTCATTAGGCTTATGGTACAGATGAAACGATGCCATTATTTGAAAGGTCTGAGGCACAGTTTGGGGCAGAGAGAAAACACAAACAAGTTGTCCTACGAAGAGGCTTCTCTGCCTGCTTGACCTCCGAGGCCCCCCTTCATTTTTTCTCTGGTCCCTGGGGCTGCTCACAGTGTCCGGCAGAGAACATTCACTCGGTGCACAGTTTCGGGTGGGGCTAACGCGGTCCTCAGAAGAGACGCTCGCACACAGCCTTTTCCGTGCACAGAGTGCATGACTAGGAAAGGGGAAGTAGACAGGGAGAAAACTGCCAGCAGATGGCCTCTTCCTGCTTGATCTCCTGTGCTTTGGCTTTCCTCCCTTCCTCTGATTCCCGTGTGACATTCTGCAGCTTCGGGAGAAAGGGAAGAGAAAGCCGCAGCTGACCTCGATGCGGGACATCCTGGACAGTATAAACGTGCCTTTTAGCCAAAGAGAAGTGGGCGTATGTGTTCCTTTCCCTAGTAGATTACAAACTGCCTGAGGGTTGAAGGAATTCCGGCTTGTGTAGTTTAAATCTCTTTTTTTTCCAGAACCAGTCCTTGACACAGACGACCAGTAGAGGAATAAATGAACGTCTGCTGTTGATACGCTGACCATGCAGTACCGCTTTTCCTGCTGTGATAAGGTCTGGCAATGACCCGTCGCCCTCTTCTGTAACACTGTGGTCACAATGTTACAATGTTCGGCAAGAAGACTGGCTAGAGGCAGGGTCAGAATTTGGAGCTCTGAGATGGGTAACTGGGTTTGGCTTACCAGCGGAACCAGCTCTTGCCAGTTAATTTACTAGTATAAAAGAATCCTTCTGTTCATTAACATCACTGATAGCAAACTAAGTTAACTGGCAAGAGTGGTTCCACAGCACAATCAAGAAAATTGAATGGAGGCCCACCTGCAGGGGGAGGTGGGGAGGAGGAAAGAAAGCTACACTTTACTATAATTTTTCTTAAAGGGCGGTCTTTGAACAACTTGCCTGAGACTCACCCGAGGTATGGGTGAGGTGTACCTTTTTAAAATACAGTTTCCTGGCCACCCCACCCCCCTCCAAAGCCTAAGGAATTAGAATAGGTTGGGGAAAAACCTCCCCACAGTTCCTCACTTTTAATGCCCACTAAAATTTGAGAGCCACTGCTCTAAAGAAGACAGAATTTAATGCTTGGTCGAGTTCCGCCAAGAACCTTATTCTACATCGTCTGTGACACTGGGCAGTCTCACTGTTCTGACAGAGTGTTTCTTAAGGTCTTAAGAGACAACATAACAGTTTTAGAAAAAGAGCTCAGGTCTGCAGTTAGAAGGCCCCAGGACTGCTCCTGTCAAAGTCTGTGCCTTGGGCCAAGCAAACCTGTTTGATCTGCAGCCCCCTCACTGGCCACCCACGTGAGCTGTTGGCCTCCCTTGAATGAATGATCTAGATGTTTCCGATGGCTCCAGGATACCATGAGGCTATGGTCTTCAAAACCCTCTCTGCTGTCTTATAAACAAACGATAAGGATAGCCGACATCCATAGAGCTCTTACCCAGTGCCAGGGATTATTCTAAGTGCTCTGCATATACTAACTGATATAATCCCTTTCAACAACCCTAGGAGGCGGGCTAACCCCAGTGTTGAGACAGAAAAATGGAGGCAGGGGAGCTTAAGCAATTACTCCAGGTTAAACAGCTAAATAAGTAACTGAAAAGTTTATTTTACATCAAAGGCGATTATTTTTATATTCAGTTTTTCCTTATATTTTGTTATTCTAAATAATGGAAAGGGCATGGGGGCAGAGGAAGGGCACCTGAGGCCAGCCTGGGCTGTGGGCACGTGGGCGTGACTCTGGCTGGGCACTTTGTCCCCCTGGCGCACACTTCTTCCTGTGGCAGACAACACTCAGGAACATTTTCGGGTCCCTTCTAAAACCTTCGTGGGCTTTCACCACCTGAGTCTTTCTCAGGGTATTTGGTACACCCATTATGCTTTAAAAAAAAAGAAGAAGCTAGTAGGCATCAAAGGATGATTATCATTACCGATTTGCTGTAAAATTAAAGTACTTTAAATTCGTACTTTAAAACATCCATATAAATCAGTTTCTGTTAGACAGGGGGTTACATATTTTAAAGCCAGGCATTCTATTTCCCAGAGTTTATTTAATGTAATAAGTTATTTAATTGCTTTTCTTTATGCACCTGGTGGAAAATGAGGAGTGCTCTGCCTTACCGCCTCACGGACCAAGGAGGCGCTGCCAGAAGGGGCGACGGGCTTGACTCACCCAGTTGCGGTGAGCTGGTCCCGTTTTAGAGCGAGGGGGACGCGGGTACAACTATTCATTTTGCTGTGAAAATTTCATCAGTTTTTATAGACAAGTTTCCCCAATGGGTGATATAGGATCCTCCAGAAGTAAGCACATCCCAAATGTTTCCTTTCCATAATTATCTAAAGCACAGGCGCGCCGTGAAAAGACAATTGTATAGCTTCTTGTGTTGCTTCATGGGCTTTAAGTGCCCACAAAGAGGATTCCTTATGCTTTAATTTCTCTTTATTTTTCTGACTGTAAAGACCCTGGGGGTAAATGCCAGCCCC